>VZTG01009685.1:105821-135890 GCA_013397845.1 Melanocharis versteri | reverse complement strand
ATTGTTTTCCAGTTGTTCAGTAACTGAGGCCTGGTATCTCAAAGTATGCCTTCATTTCTATTTCACCTATAGTTTCCATGTTCTCAGCATCTTTGGCTAGGCAATAAAACTTCCCTGTTTCATCTTCCCCAGCACCAGTGACATGGGGGGTCTCCTTACTGGGGTCTGGCCCAGGCTGGAGGGATGTCTCTGCCCTGGCCACGCTGGCTGCTGGCTCTCAGTTTGGCAGAGCACCAAAAGAGGCTTTGCTGCGATCCAGAGGCTGCACTGCTGGGTGGTGGGGAGGCAAAGCACGGCTGGTTCCACCATGATCACCTAAAAGAGCTGCCCTGCAGACCCCCAGGGTGTGCTCATGGGCAGGGCAGGAGGCCTGTGGGTGATCCAGGTACTGATCTGTGCTCTGACCCTCATTAAATCGATTCTTCCAAGCCAAAGGGAGAGCACCACCGTGTCAAATTTGAGAGATGTATAGACTCTGAGCTGTACCGATAGTTGTCACTCGGTGGGCTGAATTATTTCTGAGGCAGAGTTGATTTATCTGAGCTGAAGGCTTTAGATGTCTCTGCAGGAGAGGATGGGGTATTTCAGGTGTGTGAGAACCAAGTCAAAGAGCTGCTCAGAGGCCGGGGTTTGAGGCCAAGGTTTCTGGTCTAGGCCAAACAGCAGCATCACAGGACAGATAGGCTCATTCTCCCCTCCCACTTGGGACAAATAGCCAGAATTCTTCAGCATTTCCGAGGAGAAATGGGTTCAGGGACAATCAAAACATTTACATTTCGTTTCATCAGATTGTTTTGATTTGCTCTTCATATGGTGATAAATTCTGTCCTGCATAAGTAAAGCAAGAAAATGAGTATTTGGAAATAAACGTCAAAGTGAAGTGCATCAACTAGATAAGGGTGAAACGAAATATTTTGTTAGCTTACTGAAGAAAAAGAAGTTTTTGAAGGAAATTATAAGGTTGAGGTAATTCATTTTAGGGTTTGACAATTTTAATTTATTTTGAGCAAAACTTCATATTTTTTTTTCCAGAAGAAATCAGTTCTATTTATTTCCTGCATTCCCAGATGAAGCCATCCTACCATTTCCCTTAAAAGGCTGTTGTGAAATCTGCCTGCTATAAATGTGTCCCAAAATTTCTCGGAATTCAGTGGCTGTGGGTGACCACAATCAGTATGCTTCAAGGACCTCTTCACGCCTCAGTGCTAGAGGCAGAATATTCAGATTATTGCATCCCATCTCCACGCACAGGAAGGATTTAATTGCCCGTGGTACAAATTGGAAGCGAGCAGCCAGCATGAGCCTCTTCTCACATCTCCTCCAAGCCTCTACACACTGCCTGGGTGCCTCTGTGGCTCCAGCTTGGTGGTTTTTGTAGCAGATATGGTCTCATGGGCAGGTGGACACTGCAGCCCTTTCCCACAGCGCTGCTGACCGCCCCACCAACTCCCAATCCCCAGTTCCCAGCTCTTCAAAGCCCCAGAGGGATCCTGCTGGCTGCTTGGGGCTGTGGGTGGGGGAAGAAGGGGGCACCATGGCTGGGGACCCTGGCACGAGCCTTGTGTGTCCATCTGCACGTCCAGAGCGCTTCGTGGTGAGGGTTTGTGTGTTTGTTCCCCGACCAGGACTGGCTCCAGCCCTCTGATCAGCGCTGCTCAACAGGGGAATTGCAGGTGCTGGTAAAGGCTCCCCCCAGGCAGATGCACGTGGGAGGTGTGAACCAAAACACTCCGGAGCGTGGGCGGGGGAACACCTTGTCTCCATGTGGCTGGGGAGCACGGGAGGTCAGAGCAGGGATTCTCCAAATGTTGGAAGCTTTGTTTCTGACAGTTCCCCTCACTCAGCTTCTCTCTCCCTCCAGCTCTGCCACCTGTGGTGCCTCCCACATCAGACTGTGGCCCTTAGTCTGTCATTCTCCTCCACAGACACCCAAAGCCACCTTAGCAGTGTTTTAAAGGCAAGGAGAGGAAGCAGAGCAGCAGGGTAGAGGAGTGGGAAAAACTTGAGGGAGTTAGGTTGGTTGTTCCTGCAGCCACGGGGGGGAAGTTGAGATGATAACTGGCTGATCTTCTCTTCATTTGGTTCTGGAAAAGAAAAGCTGAAGGCAGAGAGACCTGTAGCATTCAAGATAAACCATTTCCTTCCATGATCTGGCATGTCCAGGGCTTGCAGCCTTAGTTTGTCACATGAATCTGCACTTCCTGCACAAAATGAACCCTCGTTCCTCCCTCTGGGTCAGCAAGAGTAGGGATGAGAATTCCTCGGTATTGCTGCTCTCACAAAAAGCCAAAGCCAAGTCTAGGTGCTGGAATTTGGTAAGGAGCAGTGAAAGATTTGCTGGCCAGCTCCTGGGAACTTTGGACTGAGCCGAAGAGCCAAAATTGCTTGGTTTCTTTCTGTGTATGATTTTGGGATATACAAGATCCGCCAGTGTACTTCTTACACCACTGTGTAGAAAATGGAGCCTTTATCTTTTTCACCACTTCCCAAAGATGTCCTAAAGTCATCGAGGGGAGCTGGGGAAGGTCAAGGGGTTGAGTCTCAAAGGAGGCATCTACAGCAGGCAGAGACTGTACGAAACAGTTGGGAGCTGGGAAAAAAAAGACTGGGAATATCGATCCCTCATTTCTGAGGAGAGTCCTTTGCACCAGCCAGGTGCCATGGGAAGGGAGCAGCCCACAGCAGCAGAGCTCAGCAGGTCCTGCTCGCCCAGGGGGGGTGACCTGACTGCCAAATGACCTCCCCACCTGGCCTGAAGCGTGGATGTCTGCCAGGAGAGGGGAATCAGCTGGCCTGGTAACCCTTCTGCAGCTGCACTCCAGCTGCTTTGCCCTCCCAGCACCCAACAGGGGAGGCAGAGGGAAATTGTTCTTTTTCTGTAGGCTGATTAGTTTCTCCCAGCTGCTTTCCACAGCCTGGTGCTCCCTTGAAATCTCGTTCGGGCTGGGCTGTGATTGTGTGGTGGCTTGAAAAGAAGAACTGCAGAAGGGAAAACAAGATGAGGCAGAGAGGAGGAACGTCAAGGAACTGGCAGGGCAGGCCGAGAGAGGTGGTCAGCACAGCAAGGGGGCATGAGAGACAGCATGAAACAGATTTCCTTGAAAGAGTTGGTGAAGCAGAGTACACTGTTCCCTTTCCTTCTTCATCTGGGGCCAGGAGAGAACAGGGTCAGGAGTGAGGATCTCTGCAGAGGGCACAAACTGCTCAAACCAGAACTTTCTCAGATGTTTTGAATGTCCTTTTTCACCTTGAGGGTGAGAATTGGGAAGGGATTTATACAGGTGGTTTTTCTCCTGGCCAGTGCAGGCGTTCCCATACAATGGGTGGCATCCCAGGGACTTGGGTGCCCTGTGCTTTCTCAGACCTAGTTCTGGGCTCTGCTGGCTCCTCCATCCTCTCAACGTGCTGCCAGCAAAGGTGGTTTGACAGAGCTCAGTGCTTAGTGGTGAGTGGTTCTCTCGGAGCAGGGCTGCAGCAGCTGCTCCTCCAGTGCTGGGCAGTGTTGGACTGCCCATCCCAGTGTTTCATTTTAGTCACAGTGGGTGGCACGGGAATGGGAAGTGCAATTAAAGAAATTCCAGCCTCTCATCTGAATCTTGTCAAGCTGTTCTGGAGGAGCAATCCCGGGGAGTTAATGGTATGCAGCGAGAATCTCTGACTTCCAGTCCTTCCCAAGGAAATTTCCTTTTGTCTCCTCAAACACCCCATGAACCAGAAGGACAAGTGAACAAGAGCACCTGCCCAAAGTGCTAAATATTCTCCTCTAATTATCCTATGTGCTTCCATCATCACCTCTTCTCTTTCCCCACCTGCCTTCTTCTTCCTGCACAAAGTTCCTTCCATCCCAAACATTGTAGGGAGCAGTTAAGCATTTAGCAGTGAGATGTGACATGAAGACAAGACTTTGGACAAACGTGGCTTTGCTGTGCCCAGGTATTTTCCAGAGATTGTGGAAACTGGGCTGCATCTTTGTTTGCATCAGGAGGTGCTTCCACGTGACTTTGCACCCAGGGCATGTCCTGTCCTGAGAGTGGAGGGAAAAAATCAAGCTGAAAGGAGGCGGCTCCTTCCCTGAGGTGCTTTGCATAACACTTCAGTGAAGTGTTCAGTACCTTCTTCCCCTTTAATCCGTTCTGCCCCATCTGCATAGAGCATCCCGTGTCCACGTCTCTGCCTTTTCAGTGATAACCTCATCAGGGACAGTGCAGACAGACTTGTGCTTCTGCAAAGCAGAGTCTGGCTGATGTCATGTCTCGCCTCAAGGACTTTCCTGGGTCCTCTGGGTAATGGCTGTTAACAGATGCTAAAACACACACGTGTAGGTGTGTCTCACACACCCTCGGGCTCACAGGGAGAGGCTCCCTGCGGCAGCCCGTGCTCCCATGGAAAGAGGAACGGGCACCCTGGGGCTGCATGGGAGGAGAAAACATCACTGCAGGGCAGGAAGTGATGGTAGCAGGGAGCACCTCTGAGGAAAGGGTTT
Organism: Melanocharis versteri; assembly: GCA_013397845.1. NCBI lineage: Eukaryota > Metazoa > Chordata > Aves > Passeriformes > Melanocharitidae > Melanocharis > Melanocharis versteri. The sequence continues at coordinate 131,407 of VZTG01009685.1, read as the reverse complement.
GGGGTGGTTGGCTGTCAGGAGTGTAAAACCTGCCTTTTAGATGTCCCCACCTGCACGCCCATGGCAGCAGGAATGAGCAGAGGTGTGAGGGAACAGGCAGGTAGAGGTCTCAGAAGGCAGCAGAGTTTTGAAAGCCCTGTCCAGTTCCCATCTGTCGTCTCCAGGGGTGAGCAAGCCATGACTGGGGGAGTTTGCAATCGACAGAGCAGCATTTATAGCATGACTTGTTTGACAGCTCCTGGCACGAGCACAGGACATGGAGATGGTTTTAATAGCACGTTTGTATTATAAAAAGAACACCGTTTCAACTGAGATTCCCTGGACAGAGGCGAAAGACATTCAGGCAAGGACAGCGCTGCCGGTGCTGCTGCAGAAGTGAAACAGATGGGAAGTTCAGTGTGTCACCTTGAGAACACAGATCATCACAGCTCTGCTCCTGCTGTCCTTGAGAGCTCCCCCAGTCACTCCAGCATCATGTCCAGAAATCTCTCTGGGGTCTGATATGGAGGGAGGAGGACCTTGGAAACAGAATTAAACTTACATTTGCATTCTTTCGGTCTTTGTGTTGGAGAGACAGAACTTGCCCAGAGCAGGGACGTGGAGGCGGCCACAAATGAGGTGTCCCACACTACTAATGGGAGAACTGGGAGAAGCCTGGCACTGCCCAGCCTGTCCCTAAAGTGGTTGGTGTCAGGCACAGCACGTGCTGTTTGTCCCTGTCCCCTCTGCTGGCTGCCTTCAGAGAGTGCTCACACATGTCATGCTTAGGAGCACATTCCTGCCCACCAGCTGTGGGGACGAGGAGTCGTGCATTCAGATTGTTCTAAAATACAATTATCTTATTTAGGTTGTTTATTTAGCCTTGAAGGTATGTCCAGGCTTTTTGCTGTTGTTGAATGTGTGGATGTGGAGGCAGATGCGTGGTGCAACCCAGGGTTTGTCTGAGATGTTTGCAGGCTGGGAGGGCGAGTGGGGCATCCTGGAGAGGAAAATGCTCACCTGGGCAGGGCTGTGGGGGTGTGGACATGCTGAGCACAGCTGGGTCTGAAGGGGAGACCTGTTTTGCAGAAGAGGGAGACTGAAGGAGAGGCTTCCTGGCTTGCCTTGACCTGTACAGAGTGTCCTACCAGCCCTTGAAAGAAAACCACCTCGTTCCTGGGTCTCCTCCAAGAAAGAACTTCTGAGAATTTCCTGAATTGCAGCATCCCTGAGAGTCTGCCTGTAATATTTGCTTTGCTTGGCTGCGTGATTGACAGCACGGGCACATCACATTCACGTCAGACCACCTGAAATGCTGTCCCTGCTTCCCAGGAAAGCAGCCTGCTTTATTGGACTGCAGTGAGGGATTTGCTTGGAGGTGAAGAGGGAAGGGAGCTCTATGAGTAAAAACAAATATCAGAACAATGAAAGCTGGAAAGCAACTGTCTAGGATGTTAATCTCTCAGCCGCACCGTTATTTAGGATTTTTCACAGAGTATTCTGGGTTGGAAGAGACTATCTCTACAGCAGAGGAAAATTGAGGAACCTGTTTCCAGGTCTCTGAGCCCTCTGTTCAGAGGTTTTCTTGTTGCTGTTGAATACAAGTGAAGTTGCAAAAACCACATTTAAACCTATCATTTTATCCTAATTTAGGAGGCAATCTAAGACATGTTCATCTCACGGCTTTGCTCCTCTCTTTGGCATTTGGCAGAAAGCTGAGCTCTTAACTCAGAGAAAGAAGCTCTTCGATGGAACAGAGGAACCACGGGGTCCCAGCCCCTCTGAATCCCACTAATTGCACCCTTCAGAGGGGTCAGCTGAGCTGAACACACAAACTTGGTTAAAGCCATTTGGAAAGGATGTTTTGGCCAGGCCCAGCTGTGTTTATTTGGTGTGTAAGGTAACCTGAAAACACACAGTGTTGATTTCAAATCTCATTTGCAAACCCTGTGAGTTTAAGCTGTCAGTCTGAAACCCGGTAGACCTAACTCATATCTGCTCTGAACCCAGGGTGGAACTTGGTCCAGAGCAGAGTCCCTATAGCCAAATCTGACTGGAAATATGGGCCCAGGGTAGCACACGAGGCCAGCTCCCAGCTCTCCTGTGCTGGCAACAGGCTGGTTTCTGATTTCTGAGCAAGTCTCTTTTCTTTTGGGTTGAAAATGTTTGGGGTTTTCTTAGAAATGACTTTTCACACATCAAACTCGCAGCTTTTGAAAAATGAAAGGGTTTGAGAGTGCAAAAAAATCTTTCTGTTGGTTTTTTTTTTTCTCTTCCAATATGAAATACCCCTTTTATTTCTCACAAACGTTCTTTTACCGAGCACCACTCTTTCAATTGAATGTTTTCACGTTATGCCATTCTCTGGAACTGTGTTTCCACCAGCATCTGTGCTGCCCACATGAGGAAAACCAGGGCAGATCAGAGCTGTTCTGCAGTGCCAGGTGATGACAGTGACCGAGGGCCAGCAGGGACATGCTGAAAGGCTGGGTTGGACATGAGCACTCATCCAGCAGAGGCAACGCTGCAGGGCATCCCTGGGCATGGGATAAACTCGCGTGAGAGTATTTAGGGTGGGCAGCCCTCAGGATTTGACTTATGGGGAGTTTGATTTATTATTTCATGACTGAAATTGGATGTAATATTGCACGCATGCCAACATGTGTGTGCCACCCCACGTGTGATCCAAATGGTGTGGCCAAACTGTTAAAGCAATTCCTCCTTCCTTCGTTAGCTCCTTCTGTTAGAAACACTAAAAATGCCTGTGCTTTCACAGAGAAGTTAACAACCTCCATGTGCTGCACAGCAGATGGTACAGTAATGGTGGAGGCGTATTTTACAATAACCCTTTTCCACATGGGGAAATCGAGGCATTGAGAAGTCTCTTTATGATGGCTGAGAACGAGTGAGGGGCAGAGAAAAACTACAGGGGTGCAGGAGGTCAAGAAACAGTGGCCTGAGTTTTAGGGGCTGAGCTCATCCTGCCAAATTCCAGCTACTCAGCTCTGATCAGTGGATTCTTCCAAGGTCAGGAAGGGTAAGAGGATTTCCAGAAGACAACCTGGACTGCTCCATATTGAGATCTCCCTCCAGAAGTCCCTACCACTCTCTAAGGGCTGTGGGAAACCTACAGTCCACCATCTCCTGTTTTAATCACCTTGGCAGATGCCTGCAGCTAAATGGGGTTTGAGTAATGCCCAGGGAAGGGTCTGAGCTCTGTCCCGCAGCTGATCAGTGCAGAACCCCAGCCATGCAAGGCTCCTCAGCATCAGAGTGGGGATTCCTGATGGGAACAGGTGCTGAACTCTTCAGGAGCTGCTGTGGTTTAACCCCAGCAGGCAGCTCAGCCACACACAGCTGCTCACACACTCAGCAGCATGGGGGAGGAAATCGGGAGGGTAAAAGTCCTCCCAAAGGCCAGAGCACTTTTGTACAAATCTTGCCACGGATAATTCCGAAAGAAAATACATTTGTAAATGCCAAAATTTCCCAGTGGGCTCCCTACGGACAGGCAAGGGAGCCAGCTCAGCTACTAAGTTCTGCCTCGTGAATAGCTGTGCTAATAATAGCCACTGAAATTAGATCAAACCGCAGGACAGTGACAATAACAGCTCAGATTTTTCGGAAGAGCTGAATGACTTGTGCACCACACCTTTTGCAAAGGCTGGCTATGAATGGCACGAGAGGAGCTCTTTCATGCTGATCCCTCCTGAAAATCTGGGCTTGACAAGAAATGCTAAGCCCCTGGGATAGCTGACCCTCCACTCTTCCAAAGCGTTAGCATTGATTATCCCAGACTTGAGTGCTGAACTTTACAGCAGGACATAACTGAGCAGCCAGCCCAGGAGTGAGATGTCACCAGTGACTCCAGTTGGGAGTTAAACGCTGACAGTGGCATCTAAGGTGGATTTATCACTGCATTTTTGGTTGCTTTCTCCTACACCAGAGATATTGCTTAGGAGGAGCTATGTAAACTCATACGAACTCAAACGGGGTGTGCAGTGATGGGGGAGAATATGTCAAATATTGTGCTATTTTGGCCCCAACACTGTGCCAATGCTACTTTTATTTCTCATTTTTACATGTCTGCATCACCACATACCCTATATCCAAGCAGTACCCAGTGTGATGCAGCACATTCGGGTGCTGGGATGGATCCAGCACATTCGGGTGCTGGGATGGATCCAGCACATCCAGGTGCTGGGATGGGCCCTCCCAACCCCCTGGCTTTGGGCAGTGGCCATGCCTGCACGCTTGGCCGTGAGGGCTGCTGCTGTCCTAGCTCTGTGTGTGCTCATATCAGTTTTGAATGAGCTGTAGAGGCAAAGCCACCTCTCTGAACGTGCTGCACATGTCCCCATTCTCCTCACTTGGACATCCATGAGGACCCTGCCACCTTTGCCCGTCCCTGTGTCTGACCAGGGTGAAGCACCAGCCCGGACAGTGACTTGGCCGCCTGATGGCAAAAGCTCTTCCCTCCCGATCCCATTCCTATTCCAGGGACGTGTCTGGGAGCCATCGCTCCTCTCTGCTGGCTGCCAGGGGAGCGAGGGTGAGGAGGATGAAGCGGGGCCCGTGCTCTGCCCTGCCCTGCCCGCCCCCGGCAGGACACGCTGTCCGAAGGAGCGCTGCAGCTATTTTAGCGGCGCGGCTGGAGGAGCCGGCTCCCAACCAGCAGCGAGGGCAGCGCGGGGAGGATGTGCTGCAGTCATAAAAATTCCACCGAGATAAATCGATAGAGGGAGGAGGAGAGTGAGAGGGAGGGATGGCAAAGTCAGACTTTCTTCATCTCTGCACGCGAAAGAGAGGGAGGCAATGGGGGTCACGCAGGTTCAACAGGAGTGAGAGGGACCAAGGTCACGCCAGGAGCCGTCAGGAGCAGGTGACTGACTGTCGCATGCCCTGGTGGGGATGGATTCGGGTTCTGGTTCAGACAGCTGCTGAGTGCCAGACTTGTTCCTGCATGGCATTAATTAGCACCTTCTCAGGCAGGCTGAAAAAGAGTTTAAGGAGCACATTGACTTGCAGCAGCGAGCAGCAGAGTGGTGGGCTAATGGTGTGGGCTACTGCCAGCCCAATCCAGGCAGGAGCTGCCTCCCAGAGCTGCCAGTTATCCATGAGCTAGGACACACTCTCTTACCAAAACCGAAGGTCCTTATTATGGTGGAAAATCTCTTTTCTGTCAGCAAAACTCAGGATTTTTAGCTGGTTGCACCCAGAGCTGGGACCATGCAGCCCCAGCTTTCTTTTCTAATCTTCACCAAGGGGTATCTGCCCAAGGACCCAGGGTGCTCTGGGTTTTCATATGAACCATTTGCAGTGTGCTGTAGCAAGGGGTGGATTCTCACTAGATTTATGCACAGCACTGCTATTGCTCTATGGACAAATGAGGTGTGTGGAGCAGGGCTGGGCTGTATCCTAATAAATAACAGGAAGAGCTGTCTGCCTGCCTTCTCTGCTAAGCTGGTGAGCAGCTTTCCCTGCCTGTTTTTGCAAGATGTAGCTGCACTTAGGGCTGGATTCGGCCAACATTCACCCTGCCCCTTCATGACTTAAAAGGAGTATTGAGTTGTCTGCCAAGAGGAAGCCCAAGGTCTTGTTTGCATGGTCCTGGTTTTCCAGGCAAGGGCCAGGCTCAAGCCACCAGTGAACACAGAGCCTTTGGCTCTAAGCGTGCCATGGATGTGAGCTAAAGGTGAGCCTGGAAAGGCGCCAGTGGTCACCAACACCTGCTCTCAGACTGAGAAAATAAATGTTCTGCCTGTGACTGCCTGCAGACCAGAGGGGCAGGCTCTGCTTGCCCTGAATCCCTCCCAGAACATCCCGTTCTTCCTTGCCTTTCCCAGGAATACACCATTGACATCTTCTTTGCCCAGACGTGGTACGACCGGCGCCTGCGGTTCAACAGCACCTTGAAGGCGCTGACGCTGAACACCAACATGGTGAGCCGCATCTGGATCCCCGACACCTTCTTCAGGAACTCCAAACGGGCTGATTCCCACTGGATAACCACTCCCAACCAGCTCCTCCGCATCTGGAATGACGGAAAAGTGCTCTACACTCTCAGGTACACCGCGCGGGCTCCGTAGCTCTGCTGAGGGGAGGGAACAAGGAGATGGTCAAGTGGTTCCCCAACCTAAAATCCTTTAAAATGTGTTGTTCAGCCCAGCTGTTTTATTCTGTTAATAAACATTTGGCTTTTTGTTCCCATAACTTCTCACTTCCATAAACGAATCTGAAAAGTTGACTAAACAGAAGGGCTTTTTGAAGGTGAAACTTAGATGCTTTTCCTCACCTTGAAAATATCTAAACATATATTTTTGGTTTGGAATGTTCCTGCAAACAGACTGATCTTCGGCAAATTAGTTCTCAAGGAAGTGAGAATGCCTCTGTCACATTTAGGTGTTGGAATCAAACCATCTTCACCAGCTCAAAATCTCTTTCTCTCTCTTCCTGTCTCAGGCTGACAATCGAGGCTGAATGTCTGCTCCAGCTGCAGAATTTCCCAATGGACACTCACTCCTGCCCTTTGGTTTTTTCCAGTTGTGAGTATACATATTTTTAAAATAGCTTTAGAAGGCAAGCAGGGAAACCGCAGTGGAGTAATACTTTTCTGGGGAAACCATCCTCCTTTTTAGCTACATTTTTTCACCTAATTTCCATGGCACCCTTCATGGCCTGGAGCATTCTCCCACTCCTGGCTAGCAGAGGTCAGCAGGGACAGATTCACAGCATCTCTGAATTTTTCCTTAATTTGGGTGGATGGTTGGAATAGATTATTTCACTGACCTTCCGGTCACCCCAGACAGAACATGGATATATTCTGGTGGACAAATGGCACCTGTCCTGCCTTGCATCTTCCCCCTTCTCCCACTCTCTGAGTTAGATCTGGAAATGTTCTGCTCCAAAGGAGGGTTACTCAGACCTCCCTTCTCAGTCACTACTCAACCAGACTCTTCAGCAGAGAGGGCTTCTGACGTTACCACATCTCCCCTGGTAATTTTGCAGAGAGCCTTTCTGCACCAAGAGATCTCTGTCCTCGTGCGTGGGTGGGAAATCTGATTTAATCATCTGAGCTCGGGTTCTCCTGCTTCCCCTGCCACTGAAGAGATGCAGCTCAGAGCTCTGAGGTGCTTCAGAGGGAGGCAGCATGCTGAGGAGATCTCATCCCTTCATCTCCCACCACCCCTCATTCTTTGCTAATTAACGGTGCATGCCATACATGCTTGATAATTAGAAACACTGTTAGTTAGCTGCCAAGCTCTTACTCCATCCTCCTCCGGGGGACTTTCTCCTTGGTCCCTGCTTCACAGCAGGCTTGTTTCTTTGTCAAGAAAGCCAGAGGCAGGAGAAGCCATGCTGCAGCCTACAGGGCCTGGTTTTCTTCTCCATGGAGAGTGCACCCCTTGTTTTCCACAGATCAGCTCCCAGGGCAAGAGGTGCAGGGAGCACACAGAGCAGCCAGAACCGTGCTGGCAGCTTTGTATTCCTGGTGTACTCATGCCTGGGATGGCACTCATGAGGTGCCAGCTGCCCCAGGGAGATAAAACCCTTAAAGATTTTAGGCTGGTGGAGTCACAGAATCACAGAACGGTCAGGGTTGGAAGGGGCCTTTGGACATCGGCTAGAACTGACAGGCAGAGTCACCTAGAGCAGGTTACACAGGAATGCAGCCAGGTGGGGTTTCGAATCCAGAGTTTTGACTCCAGAATCGTGGGAGGGAGACTCCTCAACCTCCCTGGGCAGACTGTTCCATTGCTCTGCCACTCTCTAAGAAATTATTCCTCAAACCAGCAGAGTCCTCTTGGACCAACCCACGTGTCATTCCCAGCAGTGCAGTCCTTGGAAAGGCTCTGCTTCCGGCAGTGCTTTGTTTCTGGCAGTGCTTTCCCCATCCCAAGGATCTGCAGCAGCCCACGAGGGGAGATGCAGTCCCTACTCCCATTCCGTGTGGGAATGCCTCAGGGAATCTAAACAAAAAGCACCAGAAACACCTGCCTGAAGGGTTCACGTTGGCAGAACAGCTCTGCTGAGGTGCCAGGGTTTTTGCAGTCGGGGTGGTGGCCGAGGTGGGGTACATGGCATGCTCCTCCACTGATGTCTGTGCCCCTTTCCCAGATGGATACCCTCGGGAGGAGATCGTCTATCGCTGGAGACGCTACTCCATCGAGGTCTCTGACCAGCGCACCTGGAGGCTCTACCAGTTCGACTTCACGGGGCTGAGGAACACCTCGGAGGTCCTCAGGACCGGGGCAGGTGAGGCAAAGGGAGGCAGCCCACAGGAGCACCGCTGGGCTGGAGACCTGGTGGGAGGCAAAGGAGTGGGGAAGGAAGGCCACAACAGCACGGTCAGAGGAAAAAAACTAAAAATGAAGAGATGGACCTTGGCTAGAGGGAGCAGAAGTGATGGAGATGAAGGATGAGGGGAAGACAAAGCAAGGAGAGGCCAGAACCACTGACATCTGTGAACTGTGGGGTGACAGTGCTGATGTGAATGGAGCTATCCCTAACCGAAGGGTCAGGAGGGAGAGGAAAGGGAGCTTAGATCCACTCTCGCTGCAGCGTGTGCACGCTGTGTGATCTCTGGGTGACGCTTGTGATTGGAACATGGGTGGAGAAATCAGAACTTGCAGGTCTCAGTCTTTCCTTCTGTAAACTCGTGTCAGGCTGATGAACACCTGAACTGAGCTTTAGGAGACAGGGACAAGGCTGCACGTGTGAAGAAACTAAATAATGGAAGCCCTTCAGCTCCTCCTCCTCCTCATAATAGCTCACATCCCCTTTCCTTCCCACAGACAACTGAGGAAAGCCTCTGGATTCCTGAAGGTGGGGTGAGCTCATGCTTTTAAGCCCTCTGAAACAGCAAGGAGCAGTGCTTCTCCCACTCTGCAGGAAGCTGCTGCTCTCAACAGTGGCAGCCAGGGTAGAAAGGCAGCACAAAATGGGACAAGAAGTGAAAGTGTCTTGAATGCACCAGTGGCCCTCTGATGCTTGTAATTCTCTTTTTTTTGGTAATTGCTTGCAAGCTCCATCTTAACCCCAGAGCTGTCAGGTGGCTTTCTTCCAATACTCCCTGTGAGCCTCTGAAAAAGGAGAGAACCGCCACTGTAAGTTGCCAAATGAGCAATTAGGATGTGCAGCACCACACGCCTTTTCCAGAGGCAGAACCAGACTCTCAGTGGAAGTGATTGAAGGCCACCTCCTTTGTCACAGCTCAGGTAGTTCGTTAGCAGGCCAGGCCATGCAGCCTGTTACAGCCAAAGAGCTTCTATAGAAAAGAAACCCTTGCAGCAATCAGCTGAAGATAAATGCTGTCTGCAGTTCCTTCCCTGAATTTTTTCCAAACTGTGTGCTTTTCAGCGTCCTTAGCCAGGCCAGTACCAATGCAGCCTGGTGGCCATACGGACGGCCAGGCAAACAGCCAGCTGGGCAACCACAGAGTCAGCTCTTAAATTAGTCACTAAGACATCAAGCAGGGCAGCTACAGAGCCAGCCAGGTAGAGTCCAGAGTCCACTAGCCACAAAACCAGCGAGTCACCAAACCTACTCAGCCAGCCACGTGAAGTTAACAATCTGGGCAGCTACAAAACCAGATGGACACGCACTTAAAACAACAAGAAAACCTCATCAGAAACTGAATTCTGAAACTTTGCTGATTTTTCTGCTCTAGGAAGCCCCAAGTTATGATTCCAATGTCTCTGTTGCTTTTTCCTAGGGGAGTACATGGTGATGACAGTTTCTTTTGACCTAAGTAGACGTATGGGTTACTTTGCCATTCAGACCTACATTCCCTGCATCCTGACTGTTGTTCTTTCCTGGGTTTCCTTCTGGATCAAGAGAGACTCTACGCCAGCCAGGACATCTCTGGGTAAGAGACAGGATGATGCATGTCTGATGCTTGTCAAACTCTGCCAGGCGAGCAGACTGGCAGTGTTGGAGTACAAAATCCCCTGAAGCACTTTGCCATTTTCGGGCATTTTTGAGCTTACCAGAGAATATTGCACTCCTTCAGCTTCCTGTGTGTAACACTCTCCACAGCTCAACCAAACCTCCAGCTGTGCTGGCTTGGGCTGCTGGATTATCTCAGGAGAGCATCTCACTCTCATGTCTTGATCTGAAACCCAAGCACAGCCTTTTCCAAGCTGACAATGGGATATTCTCATGCACCAAAAGGGAGAAGGAGGGGCTGAGCTGTGGCGTTGCAGTGCTGCCCAAGGGGATCCCATCACGTGCACGTATTCCACATTTCCTCGTGACTTTCCAAGGCCTCTGTGTAGGGCCAGGGACAGGAAGGTTGTAGGGCTAATGGGTGAAGTTGCTTGGCTGCATCCACAGAGCCCCGGGCTCTGGCAGGACCTGGAAGCCCTGTAGGTACAACCTGTTCCTATCAGTAACCCCACAGGACCCAGAGAGCCACAACAGCTCTGCCTATTGTTTAGATTTCCTCAGCAAACTGCAGTGGCTCCTTGAGCCAGGAGAAAGGCTTCTGCTGATTGAATGCTGCTCTGATAGGTGCTGGGGAGATCTTTGTGAGTCTTTAATACGCTTTGGCTGTATCTGCATTTTGCAGCAAGCTGTGATTCCCAGCGCTGTCCTTCCTATCAGCCCCGCTGACTTTGCCTTTAATTGGAGGGAGCATTCCCAGCCCTGCCTGCAGGTCTCTGTGGGGATGGGGAGGAGAGGAGGGCCCATCAGCTATTCAGAGCCCATCCGTGATGGCCATGTCTCCCCACCTCCCTATCAAAATTAATTAGTTTGGTGCTCATGGAGAGAGGAGGAGGAGGAGGGTGTCATTTCCAATGAAGGTGAGGGTGTGCCATAGTCTGTGGCTGCTAAAGGAATGAACAGCAAAAGGAAAATGTTGTGCACTAGTGACTGTCTCAAAAAACAAAGGCGAGTTTCCCCAGGAGAGGGGCCCCTCTCTATGGGAAGGGACTACAGCCCATGAAGAATAATGTATTCTCTCCACAGCCCCTGTTGTACTTAAAACATACGATCCCCTGCACATTTCGAGCCTGCCAGCCTACATTAGGGAGATGAAAACTGGACCAGTTCCACTGGCACTTCAAAAATAGGGGAAGTCACATCACATCTGCTAATGCAAGTGCAGCAGGAAAACAGGAAAATCTTTTGCCAGGCTCACCCCCACAGCCACTGGGGTGACCCCAGGAAAGGGTGGCAGGTGGATTTAGATGGATGCTAGAGAAGGAGAAACAGGTGGAGTTTCTGCTTCTTCCCCACATCCTGAAAATCAGTGGATGAGATCACGATACCAACTCCTGCAGCTGATCCTTTGTTGGTTCCTGACACTTCATCTCTGGAAGCAGAAACATGAGCATTGCTGCTTCTGCAAAAACAATTCCAAGCCCCACTCAAGTCAAAAGAAATTCCTTATCACCTCCCACGCACTTGCCCTCTGCATCAAGGAGTGGGTAGATTGTGAAGAGCTGTCTCTGACAGATAGCCAGGAGCAGATTGAAAATTTATGGGTAGGAATCGGACCAAGGAAATAAAGGGAACCTTGTGATTGGTATCTACTATGGGGCAGCCTATTGACCAGGGAGCAGAGCAGCACTGGCAGATCTTTCAGGACATTTTCCAAAGAGCACAAGGACTCTCAATCCCCAGGTGTAAGAAATCAGGAAAGGAAGGCAAAAGACCAGCATGGATGAGTCAAGAGCTTCTGGTCAGGCTAAAGGGCAAGAAGGAAATGCACAGGCAGTGGAAGCAGGGACAGGTGTCCTGGGAGGAGTAGGGGGACACTGCCCAGTTGTGTAGGGATGGGGTTAGGGATGCAAAGAATACCATCAGGGGCTTCTCCAGGTGTGTCAGCCAGACAGGGAAGGTCAGAGCAAGTTGAATACAACTGGCAAACTGGTGACAATGGATGAGAAGGAGGCTGAGGTAATTTTTTGCCTCAGTCTTCACTGGCAGCCTCTCTCCCCACGTTCCACAGTGGATGGCCTGCAAGACAGGGACTGGGGCAGCCAAGTCCCTCTCACTACATGAGAAGATCAGGTTTGAGGCCACCTGAAGAACCTGAACATCCAAAGTCTATGGGACCTGACAAGATACATCCCAAAGCATGGCTGATGTGGTTTCCAAGCCACTCCCCAGGATACTTGAAAAGTCATGGTAGTGACCAGAAAAAGGGAAATATTGCAGCCATCTTTTAAAAGGGTAGAAAGGAGGACCCCAGGAACTACAGAGATGTCAGCCTCCTCTCTGTGCCTGCAAAGATCATGGAACAGATCCTTCTAGAAGCTGTGCTGAGGCACATGGAGGACAGGAGGTGAGGGCAAGCCCTGCCTGGCTGCCAACCCAGCCTCATGCAGAGTCTGAGTTTCCTGCTCCTTTAACAGTCCACATTGACGGCTTGTGTGATACCCGAGTTTTGAACATCTCTCTTTTTCACAGAGCATTGTCAGAGGGTTCCTCAACACCAGAGTCTGGCTAAGCAGAGCAAATATGGGACCAGACAACCAGAGTAGGGGGGAAATGGGGGTATTTAGAGGGCTGGATGCATGTAGAAGACAGAAGCGCTCCTTGTCAGCACTTAAGGCAGCTGTTTTCTCTCTCAGGTATCACGACTGTGCTCACCATGACCACCCTGAGCACCATCTCCCGCAAGCACCTCCCCCGTGTTTCCTACATCACAGCCATGGACCTCTTTGTCTCTGTGTGCTTCATCTTCGTCTTCGCCGCTCTCATGGAGTACGCCACGCTCAACTACCTGGTGGGAAACAAGAAACCACTGGAGCACAGCCACAGGAAAGCCAGGCTGGTAGGTCAGGGGGGCCAGCAGAGGTGCGTGCTGTCACAACCCCGAGCTGTTTAAAAATATCCTTCCTGCCCCTGCATTGGAAACTGCTGATGTGGTTTAGTGCCTGACCCATACTGAGTTCATCCAGCCTTCAGACCACTCTCTGTGCTGGGTCTGAGAGGGGAGACACGACCAGAACAAGCAGCTGAGGCTCCCTTAGAACAAGGAAGCCCCTGTCAGAGCCAGGCACCCCGTGCTCTCTTCAGAATTGCTGGAGAGCTTATCAGAACAGTTTAGAATGACTCACGTGAGTGAATGTAAATGCCACTTTAAGACACCTGTGTCAGTTTGATCTCTGGATTACAGAGATATCTTGATTCACAGAGATATCTTGGTTCACAGAGATGCAGAAACCTGCTTTCTTTTGTGGTCTTCCATCAGCAGACCTCCTGAGTGTGGGGATAGTGAACCCGTGGTGGTCATCATTCTCTTCATCCTCATCCTCATCCTCATCCTCTGTCGTGAGATCTGCCCAAGCTCATGGCAGGTACTTCTGACACATGAACTGAAAGAGGCCTCTGAACTGGGACAGAACTGGGACAGAACAAGACACATCTCTTCTGGGCCAGGCTCATTTCCCAGCACATCCCTCATATCCTTCATATCCCTCCAGCTCATATCCCAGGGTGGACAGAGCTCTTCCATGAGGCTCATGATGGGCCAAGAGGAGCCACACACAGCCTCTCCCCAGCTTTTCTCCAGTAACTGGCAGCAACCAGCAGACACGTCTGGGCTGTGTGCTGTGTCTTCAGAGACACCTGAGCTCAGGAGAATGAGGGAAGAGGCCAGAACAGATTGAACTGGTCGTGTTTCTGCACTGACTATTATTGGCACAGATGGGGAATCAGCGCAATCAGACTTTTGCTGAGTAGGGCTGTGCCCTGGGGTGCCAGGAAGAACATTCACAGTCGTGAAGGGAGCTGCCAGTTCCCCCAGTACACAAACGTGGTGATTCACAACCAGGTGCAGAGCCTGGGGACGACCAGTCATCCCTCTCCACTGAACTGCATCCATGATGATCTGATCTGTTGCCATTTGGCTGGGGGCTGGTGTCCAGAACAGGTTTTTGTTGCCTTTTCCTCCCTTTTAACCCGCCTACCTCTCCCCCTCACAGCCACCTGCCGGTGCACAGGTGATGCCAACCTTCACCGCCATCAACATCAACCACATCATGCACTGGCCCCCGGAGATAGAGGAGGATGAGGACGACGAGCCCGGCTCCCCGTGCCTGGAGGGGAAGGAGTGCGAGAGGTTCTTTTGCTGCATCGAGGACTGTCAGACGGGGATGTGGCGGGAGGGGAGGGTCCGCATCCACATATCCCGCCTGGACTCCTACTCCCGCGTCTTCTTCCCCACCGCCTTCCTGCTCTTCAACATCGTCTACTGGATTGCCTATCTCTATCTCTAGCCCTTCTCTGTCCTCAGCTGGAACGGACTGCACACCAGCAAGAGGGGCTTCTCAAGGAGCATCGAGAACGGCATCTCTCCTGTTGTAGTCAGCTGTCAGTCTGAGCAACCCGACCTGGTGATTCCCTCTTCCTGCTCTCTCATCTCTTCTGAGAAGAACCAAACAGCTTTTTTTTAGCCTTCTAACATATCTTTTTAGAGAATCTACCCTTCCCCAGACAACCCTCTCTCCAACACCACCAGCATTGTACTCCTTGTAAGATTACCCAAAAACATCCTATCCCCATCTCAAGCATTAGGGATTTTGACAAAAACAAAAACCTTAATGCATTTCATTTTTCCATCCAATCCTACTCCAAAATTTCGAGGAAAGTGATGGCAAATGGAATTTTCTGCACAGTTATTAAGACTGCAAAGGAAATAAAATACATCTTATGACTTCTGCACCACTTCCACCAGAACAGACGTTGTGGGGTGCTGGAAGCTCGGAAAGGTCAGAAGGAAATAATGTGGAAAAGGACAGCAGTGCAGCTTTCCCACAGTAGCTGGGCATGGCTAAAACATTTTGGGCCTGCCCAGACATCTGATGGTGGCACTGAGGAGGATGGAGCTGCTGCAAGCCTCCCCCAGCTCCCCGCAGAGCATCTATGAAGCATTCCTCACGGATCACTCCAGGACACCCACCCACTGAGGCGCTGCTGATTCCCATCAGACGGTGCTGAAAAGCACTTCACGAGCTGGAAGGGCCCACCTGCCTTACTGGAGCAGACTCCTCAGGGCCCACGGTGACATTTCTGCTGTGTGACCGGGACTCGGAGCAGGCTCTGCGGTTGGGCGTAGCCAGAAGAGGGAGGAAGTCTTTGTGAGAAAGGCCAGAAGAATCTCCTGAGCCTGTAGTGAGGTCATTTTCTTCAGCCTGTCTCACAGGGGCTGTGAATCACAGAGGGGCAGTGCTGTCCCACGCAGTGACACTCGTTGATGCCATCAGATCCGTGCTGGGTGGTAGGTGCCAACCTGAGGAAGGGGTATAGGAAAGGGAACACACAGCTACCGGTGCACTCCCGCAGCTCAGATGTGTTCCCTTCTTTATTTCTTTCGTAATTGCATAAAACAAGAGGTTTTCACTCCAACTGGATGACCCCCCCCAGCTGCCATCAGCACTTGGCCTGTTTCCTCGTAAAATCAGGAAATGGAGACAGTTGTCCTTGATGGATTTTAAGAAGGACAAACGTAGCGAGGTGGTTCCATCCCAAAGGGACAGAGAAATGCATAACACAGTTTCAACTGGGTAGAAACTGCATAATACAGAAGAGGAAACTCAGGCCCAAGGTCCATAATGCATCAACTGGCTGCCTCCCCATTTACACCAGCTGCTGATGTGGCCCACAGCATGATTGTGAAAAGCAGTGGGCCGTTAATAGTTACTCACTGTGTAAATTAGAAACAAAAAAGATCTTTTTTTAAAAACAGCATGTTTTAGAAAAAATTAGAACTCAGAAGGCTTGTCAGGAGAAGAAAGCCATCATGGCTGCAGAGGAAAAGTTAGGAAAGGCTGGCTCACAGGACAGCTAACAGGGGCAGGTTTTACATATTCCTGGAGAGCAGTTTGATCTGGTTTAAAGACGGATTTTGACACTGTTAAATCTGATCTGAATAATGAAGTGTCATGTTTAATTCATTCACAAATGCAGCCTTACCTGGGTTCCAGATGAACAGCTAGAGCATCTTATTAAGTATACAATAGTACAACACTCAGCTAAGTATAACCTAATGGGGTCAGACCAGCGGAGCTCTGAAAGGGGAAATTGTGCCTGTCTAACCTGTTACAGTTCTTCTTTTAAAATACCAAGTAAGAGATAAAGGTTACTCAGAAGCATAATTTGCTTAGCTACTCCGACAGCTTTTGAAAGGGTGGAAAGAAATTGTGGCGGGCGGTTCTAACTGAGGAAATTGATTTAGCAAAAGAATTATTAAGGAGGTTCTAATTAGAGGAAATTAACTGAGGAGAGGGGGGAGAAAAAGAATTGTTAAGGAGGCTCTAATTAGAGGAAATTAATGTTTTAGAGAGAAAGACACAGAGAGAGAGAGAAGTCTAAGAAAAGAATCAAAACAACTTGCAGACAAGGGAAGCTGCTGGGTGACAATGCCGACTCCCAGCCAAGCTGGTTGATGTTCTGCTCCCAGTAGCAAAGCCTTATTAGATGTAGCTACAGAAAAACCTCCTATGACTCAGCCCTACACCGACAGGGAGCTGGATTAAACAGGGTCCTGTGATCTCTGTGGGGAGCCAAAAGGAAAGAGCATCCTAGATTAAAACTGGCTCACACGACAGGCTCTGAGTGAAGCACGTCCTCACATTTGGGAAGGCAGCTGTCGGGGGCTGTGTGGGAGGGGACGGCCCGGTGGCAAACCAGGGTCCGTGCCAAATATCTCCTCAACAGGATGGTGGCTCGAAAGGTGTGCAGGCAGCGGAGGCTGCGCTGAACACAGGGAGCAAAATGTGGAAGGGGAGCAGCTGAGAAAGGGAGGGTGGAAGGGAAAATTTAACAGCCCGAACAGCTGCAATTTGCTGTAGCTTCGAAGCTCTTGGTGAACACATATGATTATCATGGGCACTGGAGAACAGACTTCAGCCCTGAGAGCAGCAACTTGTTGAAATTAGACCTTTTACAAAATCAGCCAGGAGAGAAACAAGGTGCACAAAAACCGAAGAGGATGACAGGGGCTCTGACAAAGTAGACTTGAAAGATTGTAAGATTTCACCAAAAAAAAGATAAAGCCAACACACACCTAGGTAATTTAACCAATGATGGAGGATTTGACAGAGGAAAATAGTCTAGCGTGGGCTGGAGCACAAGGAAACTGATTACTAAGGCTGGGGAAGGAGGAGGGAGGGGGCTTTTTGGCTTAGGGAAATCTGTGCCCATCATCCATAGCACAATAAATAAAGGCATGCACAAATTCAATCATGTTTTTAAGTTTCTACAGTATCTCAAAAAATGAGAAAAAAAAAAAAAGGAAAGCTAAGAAAAGCCAAAAAGAAAAATCTGCCATTCTTCTGAAATTACTTTGCAAGGCTCCAGTTTCCTTATAAAAAGCTTTTCCAGCTATCAGGAGGGAACCCAGGGCACAGAGACATCCAGCAGCTGTGAGTTGCCCTGCTCAGCATGGCCCTGGGGGTCGAGCCCCTCTGTGCCCTCCTAGGCTGGCATTAGACACAGACCAAAACCATGGGGCTGAGCTGTGCTGCTCTGGGCAGGGAGGACAGGGGCACCAGGGCTGCTGCAAGGCGCTTGGGTGGCTTCAGACACCTGGGTGGCTGTGCTGCCTCCTCCTCTCGTGGAGGAACTTCTCCCCACTCCCAGGAATTTGGTGGAGGAACTTCATCCTGTCAGCCTCAGTTTTGGAACAGAGCTGGGGAAGGGTTTGGAGCACAAGGCTGATGAGGGGAAGCTGAGGGAGCTGGGGGGGCTCAGCCTGGAGAAAAGGAAGCTCAGGGGAGACCTTATTGCTCTCTCCAACTCCCTGACAGGAGGGTGTGATGAGAGTTGGGTCGGCCTCTTCTCCCCGATGACAGGGAACAGAATAAGAGAAAACATGCTCAAGTCGTGCCAGGGCAGGTTTAGGTTGGATATTGGGGAAAATTTCTTCACTGGAAGGGTGGTCAGGCTGTGGAACAGGCTGCCCAGGGATGTGGTGGAGTCACCATTCCTGGAGGTGTTTAAAAGACATGGAGATGTGGCAGCTGGAGAGATGGTTTAGTGGAGAACTTGGCAGTGCTAGATTTACATTTAGACACAATGATCATAAAAGGTCTTTTCCAACCTAAATGATTCTATGATTCTATTACTCTGCTATCCTAATATCTAATGATGGGGACTGGAAATTATGATCTCAGCATTTACGTCTTGTGGCCTTTGTTTGGAATATAAAAGGAAATCAGGAAAAAGGTTGATTTTTCATTTCTCTGCCTCCAATTCCTATTCTTCTCCTCCAAATTATGCCTCATAAGGAACCATTTTTAGCCTGTATGCTTTTCAGGGCAGGGACTCTGTTACTGTGTGTTTGTACAGGGACTGGCACTCTGGGGCTTGGTCCTTAACTGAGATTTCTGGATGCTTCTTATTATACATAATAAACAACATTATACACTGCCCATCCTCACCACTGTCTGTCTACACCTTGTAAGATGGGTAAAATGGTCCCCTGCCCCTCCTGATGGGGTTACTGGAGCTGGTTCATTTATTTATTTCCCCAGAGAAAACCATCTTGTTGGAAAGTAGGGGAAAATATCGCTCTGATACTTTTGATGGGTGGTGGATATTTTGGGGTTTGCTGGTTTTCTTTAAGAAAGGCAGAAGTTGTTTCAAGTCAGCGCTGCTCAGGAGCAGCCTCAGCCATTTAAAGTCATTATTTGTAACGCAGGAGAAGGCCTCGCTTGCCCCCCTCAGTCTGTTGCCACTGCAAATAAAATAACTGATGTTTCCCCGAGTGTCTTGGGGTGAAGGGGGTTTGGCAGTAATATTTGGTGGACTTTATTTCACCCTTTTTACATCCCCATTCGTGCTGGTGGCTTCTGGAGCGATCATAACCCAAAGCACACCCCCAGCTCTGGAGAAGGCCTCGCTCAAGAGCCGCCCTCTTGTCCCTGGGCCCGCACAGCCACATCTGCAGCACTTTGATGTTTTAAACATTTTATCCCACTTTTGAGTGCCAGTGGAGGGGGTGTTATTTGTCACTGGGGCACAGGGAGGGAAGCTGCAGGTTTCTGAGTGCCCTGGGGCAGAGGCCCCTGGCTTGGCACCAGCCCACCAAGGGAGAACCTCCACCTCTCCCTGGCACACCGTGCATTCCTCCAAGATTTAACAGTTCCCGAAGTGTTAAAAACATGAGGTCACGAAGGGGGGGAGGGAAAGGGGAGAGAAGGAAAAGTTATATTAAGCCGTTACTTTTTATATTCCTAATATACATTCATTATAATTTGTCTTCCTCTTAATGCCTCCCATTTGTAGGCTTTGGGAAGATTGAATTTAAGGAGAATGAGAGTGGCCAAAAATGTTCCAAGCTGTGCGTCCCAGGGCGAGGGGGGAGACACAAACGCTCCTGCCTGCGTGGGATGGGAGCTGCCTCCCCTCATGGAGAAATGGCTCCATCACCCAACACAACCTCTGGCAGCCCATGAGGGGTAGGAGGCACCTGCAGTGAGGGGCTGGGGTAGAACAAGGCTTGGCTCCCAGTGTTCCCATCAGGCTGGGTGAGGAAACCCAGGTTCCCAGGGGAAAGGCCCTATTGCCCGCAGGCCTTCAATTAAAAAAAAAAAAGGAAAAAAATTGATTTCTGTTATTTTTTACTTTTTTTAAAGGATTGTGCATGAGAAAATTGACTCAATTTTCTGTCGGAAGGACTCTCAGCTCTGTCAGCTTGGGTTTTTTTGTTGGTGTTGATGCTTGACATGATTTTATCCCTCTTCACTTGTTTTTCCCCTTCTATCCACGTCTTCCAGAAAAAGTAAATAATAGAGTCTGGGCCCTCTCTGTCCCAGCCACACTTCTGGCACGATCTGAGGCTCGATGACAGTAAGAACAATGCAGGATGGGGGAGAGTTGGAAGCCTCAATAGTTGCTCTGAGTAGGTCGGCATAGCAACATCTCCAGGGCGAGCGCTCCATGGGGTAATTTCCATTCACTTGAAAGCCCCCTTGGGCTGCTGGAGTGGTATAAAAGGGACTCAGGAAGCCTGTTAATTAGGATTAGCAGCTTCAGGAACACCAAGCCACAGTGCTCTGAGCTGAGCCATTTATCTGAGAGAACTCAAGGCTCTTGACTACCTCCTCCACAAGGCACAGGATACCATCGTCGAGGCAGACAACTTCGGAATCAGATGGCAGAGGCAGCAATGAAGGAAGGGCCTCAGCCTGGCTGCTGAACGGCTCTGCAGCCCCTCTCCTGTGTTCTCACCACCCTTTGCCAGGCTCAAGAAGCACAGACCCATCTTGTCAGACCAAGATGCACGTGGTGTGACACCCACGGGGCACGTGCTGGGTGCCCCTGGGCGAGGTTCTGGCATGGTGCACATGCCACGGATGTCTGAAGAGCCCCAAGAGAAAGCAGCCACTGCGGACAGGAGGTGGACAGGAGGTCAGAACCTGACCTTGGATGTTTTCAGGGATGGGGCTTCTACCCGAGCAACCTGCGCCAGGTTTTCACCACTCTCATTATAAAAAAAGAATTTCCTTGTGTCTAGTCTGAACTTACCATTTCTGAGTGAGACCACACATTGGCCAACCAGGTAGAATCATGGAATTGAAGAGTAGTTTGGGTTAGGAGGAATCTTTAAATTCAATATCTAGTCCATCCCCCCTGCAATGAGCAAGGAAATGTTCATCTAGATCAGGTGTCACCATGGTGTCACGGGTGTCACCACGCTCTTTCGTGGACTCCTTGGAAGAACAAGGCAGGGACATTTTCACAGCTGCTGGGACATGACTTTTATCTGGCTGCCATAAGGTTCCTGCCTTTCATCAGTCTGCTGCAGGAAAGGCCCGAGGAAGGTGGTAAGTCTGTAAAAATGAAACCCATCTTTGCAGCAGCCTGTGTCACACACATGGGCAAAAACAGGCTGTAGGGAAAGGTTGAGTCATTGCCAGGCTGCCATTGGGCTGATTTGCATCTCTCGAGTGTTACTGACCCTGACAAACCTCCTCAGGAACCTTTGCTGACACCTCCCCTTGCCAAATGTGTGGTGAAACGCAGATGTCTCCCTCACATTATTCTGCTTCTCTGGGTGTTTTCATCTCCTCGGGGTAAAACTACCTGAATTAGAGATGAGCTGGAGGCAAAGCTCCCCATCTGGGACTGGAGTACCAGTTTCCTGGTATAGATCACTCTTCCTGGAGAAATAACTTCAGGTCTGGTCAAAAAATACTCATGGCAGCAATTCAGTCCTTCACACTGCAATCTGTTTTTCAAGATCATGCAGTCCAGGGCTGCTGGCAGCCATGCTCTCAGCTGTGCCCATCACAAAGGAAAAAGTCCTTTGCCATATTGGCAGCTGGACCAGGCTCAGGCAGCTCTGAAACACATTTTAAGGCAGAAAGGGGCCTGATACACTAATCCCATTTTAGCCACAGAAACTCCCAGTAGCCTCAAAGAATATATATAGCAGCAGAAACTCCCCAGGCCAGAAAGACACGGAATCCCTGCCCAAAAGTTCAAGCATCTTGAAAATGCTCAGTGCCTGCTGTGGTCCTTGCCATGAGGACATTCCACGAGGAACATCCTTCACCAACCAGCCCTTCTGTCACAGACAGGCCTCCCCCAGCATCCAACAGAGATCAGGAGCTCAGGGAAGGAAGTCGAGACAATGTGTGAGAAGGAAAAGCTGGAGTAAGAATTTTTAGTCAGCCAGGACTGTCACACCTCAAAAAACCAGGTACAATAATAAATCTAAGCGACTGAATTTCTGAGTAAGACCACACATTGGCCAACCAGGTAGAATCATGGAATTGAAGAATAGTTTGGGTTAGGAGGAATCTTTAAATTCAATCTAGTCCATCCCCCCTGCAATGAGCAAGGAAATGTTCATCTAGATCAGGTTGCTCAGAGCCTCAGAACCTGACCTTGGATGTTTTCAGGGATGGGGCTTCTACCTGAGCAACCTGCGCCAGGTTTTCACCACTCTCATTATAAAAAAAAAGAATTTCCTTGTGTCTAGTCTGAACTTACCATCTTTTCATTTAAAACCATTACTCCTTGTCCCATTTTGGCACTAAAGCAAAGAGTAAAAGGAACTGCACAACCCCTGTACCCCCTCTGCCCGGCACCTCTGGGATATTAAAGCCTAACAGCCGAGTGGAGGAACATGCTGAGCTCATTCAGGCATTTCTCATTAGCTTCCCGTGATTTCTCAATATCCTGCTACTCAATATATTCATCTGGCAGCAAATTGGAGATGAGGGAAAAGCGTCTCTCCCTAAGTCATCCAGAGAACACAAAGCGACGAAGCAAAATCATAACAGACAGGGAAACTTCTCGTGAGTCATCACCTTCCCTCCTTCTCCTCTCCTTTGCAGCATTGCTGATAGCCCCAGGATTGTTCCGTGAAACCTGGAACCAGAAGGTACCTATTCCTGCTTTTTTTGCTTTCAGTTCACTTAGGAAAAGGAAGAAAGCAGGAATTTGATCTTTATGTCTCTACTTCAGGCACCTTGTCCATGCTCTGCTGAGATTGATGGCCCAGTTATGCCAAATCCATGACAGAAATTAACTGTCCCTTTCCCATCACGCCCAGTAAGATCCTACCCACCCACCACCCCCAAAAAAGGAACACCAAAAAAAAAAAAGGACCCCAAACAAAATGAACCAAACAAGTGGATTCACCAAAGAGAACACCACAGCAGCCGTGATCAGTGCAAAACAAAACAGGGGTGCTACATATATAGGGAAGGAAAATGGTCTCATGTCTGTAGAACAAAGAAGAAGTTTTTGTCAAATCTTCAGATCCATGTGTTCAAACTGCAAGGCAATTTCAGTGGCATTGGTTTTGATGTATCCTACCACATATTTCAAATTATGGCTTGATCATCAACTTTCACTGCTCAAAAAGGAAGATAAAAACTTGCTCTAGGCTGCTGTATTTTAAAGAACCATTTCTGATTTCTTTGGCCAGATTTTCAGAACAAATACATTTGTCCTTGAGATATGTTTTATTTGATCTGCATTGATATTCACAAAGTAACCCACTTCTCCCTGGCTGAAGGGACTGAAATGTTTGCTACAGAGACTTCAGATAAGCCATTAATAAATGTTGCTGGGTTTAGGGGTTGTAGGGTCACCATTCCACGTGGACCTATAGGTGGCCAACATTCCTGCAGTGTTTAGGACCTGAATTCAAATTCAGTGCTAGCGTATATGTATATATTAGAGAAAAACTTGGCAGGTTGAAACCATCCCTATCTTTCATTAGCTAAAGCAACAGAAATATCTGGTTTGGAACTCCTGGGATCCAAAAGTGCAGAAAACTGAGTCCACATACACCATCCCACGTGTGAAAAGAGGGATGAAAAGCAGTGAGGTCTTGGACTCCAGAAAGGGAACGCCGTGAACTCAGCTCATCCCTGGTGTCTGCCACCTCCTTTCTGCTCTGTGACTCCTTACACTGAGGCTACTGCCCTTGCAAACTGGAAAATCTATATCAAATTACGTGCAAAAACCATCCAAAGACACAGGAGGTTGCTCACCCTGTTTGTTCCCTAAGCCACACGCACACACAGAAATTTTTTTTGACACCAAGCTCCTCTTGCAGTGACAGCTTTCACCTGCTGATTGTCCCAGCTCCTCTCCAGGAGGGTTTGTTTGTCTTGCTGGCTCTTGAAAATGCCAACTCAGGAGGAGAGACCTGGAGTGCTGGAGCCCTGGAGTGTATGGACCATGCTGGCTTTTTCCATCTTGGGCCAGCCAGACATCCAAGTTCTCCAGGAATAGTGTCCCAAGGGAGCAGAAATTCATTTGGCTGATCTCTGCGTTTACAGGAAGAGGGAAGAAAAGCAGGATGTGTCTTTAGAAGAGGTTTTACTCCAAAAGGCAGCTGATGAGTGCAGGTAAGTCACCTGCCCTCACACAAAGTTCATGACTTCGGATGGAACAAGCACAGAGGGGAAAATTAAAAAAAAAAAAGAAAAAAAATCCAAAAATAATATAGATTTTCGGCCACCTAAAAATGTATCGGAACAGAAACAACTTCTCACTGTGATCAGATTCTAGAGCAAAGCCAGAGCTCTCCTCAGAAGATCAGATTCTTTGTTGGTGGCCTAAAACAACCTCTGTGAGGACAAAGCACAAGGACCTCACTTTCAAGAAATTAAAAAGCCTTCTGACCCCAAGCCACCCATAGCAGCTTGCTGTAACATTTCCCAGACCCAGGCCTGGCCCTACACAGTCCCACTGCATGGAGGAAATTGAGAATTGCTCCAGAAACCTCCAGTAACTGGGAGCAGGTCTCCTTCCCCAGCAATCCTACTGTTCTCCCTCACTGGGCCCCAGGAAATGACATTATGCCGATGCTGCATTCAGACATCCTGCTCCAGATGACCCCTAAAGAGTCTCAAATGAAGAGGAAATAAATAGACTGAGGCACTCTGCATTTCCTCCACACAATCCAGGGCAGCCAGGACACAGCCAAGCTTTTCCTGCACCCCGAAATGGGAGAGGGTCCCTAGCAGGACCTGCTCCCTGCCTCATCTCCTCATCTCAGGGACTGCTCATTGTATGGGCAGATCGTTATACTGCAAATTTTTTATTTTAGCTATAACTGGAAAAAGTAATCAAAGCAAATGCAACAGCTCGGAAGGAATCAGAGTGGGATTAGACATTTATATGAATAAGAATAGCTTCTGCACTTTGACTTGCTGTGATAAAAATAATAAGAACCTGCGTTTTCACGCTCCAGGGCAGAAAACTGATCTCTGAACAAGGTGTTAGAAATAAATTTCCTCTCACCACAGAAGTCCCCAACTGCCCAGGCCACAGCACAGGGTCTAGGGACGTGTAGTGGCCACTGCTAGAGACACGGCTGGCTGGAAGCCCATGGGCTTGTTCAGGAGCTGCTGCAGCCAGGAGAGCACGAGATGGGCTGCAGTGTATCAGACGTGAATGAAGCAAGCCCATCACTCCCTTTTCTCTCTGTATTTCCTTGCCAGCCCTTGGTCCACGCCAAATGAAGATCAGTGAGTTTGTGTGCTGGATTCCAGGGATCTCCTCACTCTCTCTGCTTTGCTTCTCTGCAGAGATGGATCGCTGCCACCCCTCGCCTCCTGTTCCCCCCCAGGCTGAGCCTTTAAGTGGTAATGGCCTTAGCCCCAGCTGATTAATAAACTGGCTTGAGACTGCTGATCTCTTTGGACCATTAAACCTTTCCCCAGCGACTAGTCATTAATCCCTCCAAAAGTCCTCCTAGATGAGGTTGTTGTTAGCACCATCAATCCTTTTTAAGGCCTCAATTTGCAGCGGGAAGGAGCAGGGAAGTGCAGGAAGGGGTGCATTTGTCAGGCAGTGCCATCTGTTCCCCAGCTAAGCCAGAGCTCGCTGCTCGCACTCAGGTGAGGGCTGTCCCTGTGCAGCACAGACCACCCACCCCAGGGCTGGACAGCACTGCACCGGGCATCTAGGGGATTAAAGAAGGCCAGGAGAAAAAGCTGGCATTTTTTTCCTTAATTGCAGTGCCTTTGGCTGGGGCCAGAAGGCTCCAGCACACGCGGTTACCGA
Source organism: Melanocharis versteri (assembly GCA_013397845.1). Classification (NCBI taxonomy): domain Eukaryota; kingdom Metazoa; phylum Chordata; class Aves; order Passeriformes; family Melanocharitidae; genus Melanocharis; species Melanocharis versteri. The sequence goes on along the minus strand of VZTG01009685.1, from coordinate 105,937 downwards.
TGAATACCTGCTGGTATCTGCAGAGAAGCTTTCAAATAAACAGCTCTGGGACAGGAATCACCCACAGCATTGCTACCTACAGACCTGAGCAAGCCCCCTTTGTAGGATACTGTAGG
>VZTG01009685.1:84340-95672 GCA_013397845.1 Melanocharis versteri | reverse complement strand
GATGATGTGGCTCCAGCGGGAGTTGTCACGCTCCGCCACCGTGGCTTGTTTTTGCTGGCGGGCAGGAGCTCAGCCACGGACAGGCAAACCAGGGAGGAGAGGGGGGCAGGCGAGAGAAAGAGGTAGCGTGAGGATAATAAAGGAGGACAGCTGGCCTAGAAAGCTCGAGAGATAAATAGGCAAGGGGGAAAAGAGAAAAATCCTGAAATTAATTCCAGAGCGTGAGGTGGCTGCTGAGCCCACAGGAGAGAGGCACCTGGTGGCACCCAGTCCCTCGGTGGCTCCCCAGGCATCGCTGTGGCCAGCACAGCCACGGCAGGCAGCTGCCCCAGCCCTCCACACCGCGGGGTTAAAGCCCTGGGAAAGCAGGTGGCTGTCCCCAGGAGCAGGGGACCCGCTCGGCAGGACAGGGGTGGCTGCTCAACCTGCAGCAATGCTCGCCAGCCCGGGCCGTGCCGAGTCTCTGCACGCCTGGGGGATGCAAACAGGGCTGAAGGGACCAGCACGACCTGGTTTTGCCTCCATATTCCAGTCCTTTCCTTACCTTGTTGTTATTTGAGACTCTGAACCCAAACAGAGGAGCTGGGCAAGTGTTCCTGTACTGCCCTGGTGCAGTACTAAACCCCACAGAGCTCTCTGGAGGCCAGAGATGAAGGCTTGCCACCCTCTCTGTTGGGCCAGTGTGTCTGCACAAAGCACCAGCAGCCACCAAAACAACTGAGGCCAAAGGATATTATGTATTTTATCATTCGAGTCCTGTGATGCACCACAGCACAAGATGCAGGAAGGTTCATTAACCTCTTCAGTAGCAAAGACACCAAAAAACGCACCCTGCTGACCTGAGCAGGATCGCACAGGATGTCCGTGGCCCGGGCCGAGACACAAATCTCTCCCAGCTCAGCGTTTTTCCCGTGCAAATGGAGCTGGCACATAAACACGCAGCACTGGTGCATTCATAGATGGCATTAGCAAGCAAAGTTTCCCAAAGTTGCAAACAAAGATGGGGGAAAGTTTGAGCAGGATGAAATACAGGAGCAGGGAGCAGCTTCTGCTTTCCAGTTCGACAGGAGAAGGAACTGCGTGAGAAAACGGAGCAGAGCCTTTATTCCCCTCCAGCCACCGTGTCCACAAGCCTCTCTCCCAGCACGGGAAAGGCAGCTCACGCTTAATCCTCCCCACAGATCCTCACAGCCCTCCCTCCAGCGCCCGGAGCCAGGCTTGGAGAAGTGCAAACAGCCGCTACAAAGTCAGAGCTAAGTGGCAGCTTCCCATTTCCCCAGCTCTAATTGCCAGCTGAGCAGACGGTTAATCTCCCAGAACGTGCTGTGATAAGGGTGCTGCTGAGTCCCCGTAATTGCTTAAGAGCTGCCATCGAGGATGCCGGGAATTGCCCAATTATTCTCCCCGGTTTCTCCACACCCCGCGTTTCCTCCCTCCCCCTCTGTAAGTTTTGTAAATTAGAAAAGAGCTGCTTTTTTTTTTTTTTTTTCTTTTCCCTTCTCTCAGGAACAGCTGGCACAGGGCTTCTCAGCGGTTCAGTAGGGATGAAGAGATTCTATCTGGGCTGGCTAATCCTGTGTGGGCAGGGAGAAGGAAATGGGGGGAGCAGCAGCGGGGACCCCACTGGATGCCAAGGGGAGGGAAGGCTGCACTCACCGGTGATGCTTCGAACAGAATTCACCCCAGCAAGCCAGCACTGGCCCTGAGTACAAATCACATCCCATTTCCGGCTCCTCAATGGCTCTATTGAGTAATAAATCAGCTCCTCGTCCGAGCTGGCTAGAAGCATTCACACTCTCACAGTTACCTTGTTCAGTGTTGAGAAGTTAAAACCTTCCTGCCAAGGCCAGCAGGCTGGGGAGAGTCAAAGAGCTCAGCAGTGAAAAATAAAACAAAACCAAACCAACAAAACAAAACAAAAAAAAAAAGGAGCAAAACGCACAAGACAGAAAACAAGTCCCTGAACTGCAGATCACCTGCACATCTCCACTTGTTCAGCTGTTTTTCTTCAGATGATGCAGTGGGCCAAGAAGTCATCTGGTATCATCAGAGAGGCAAACAAGCCAGGCCACTGCCTAATCCAATGCTGATCTACACACACGGGCAGCAGGACTCAGCTCCCAGCCCCTGGCTATCTTTGCAGCTGTTTAAAGCTTGGTTTTCTCCCTAAACGCTTCCTGACTGTCCCTTAGATGCCACTTTTAAACCCCAGAACGGCAGCTCTTCTTTGAATTTACAATACAGGCACAAGTCTCCAATGCCAGCAGAAGGACTGAGGGACTCAGAGTCCATGAGTTTTTATGGGATCAGGTTTGTTCTTCTGTAAAGAGTTTCTATAAATTTGGATACAAACACATCAAAGATGCAGCACCTCCTGCAGCACGCCCAGCCTGGACACCCAGGTGGGTTTGGGTTCTTTTTTGTGCTCTGCACTGCCAGCACATGTCCTAACCCAGCTGCAAACCACAGCCACCACAGCATCTGTACCCCCAGCACATCTGTTAGCAGCTCTCCACCTCACAGCCCATTCCTCCTCTGCCCTCTCCAGACCTAGAAGGCAGCAGGTAGAACGAGTGTAATGCCAATTCCTGCACTGGTTTAGTGTTGGAAACCTCTCAGTGTCCCCTCTCAGCTGGATGTGAGCTAACACTGACCCCAAAGCCCCTGACCACCAATCTACCCCATCCCACTCACGGCAAGCTGGACAGTGAGATGAACCAACAGAGGACACAGATTCTCAGCAAGGGAGGAAAAATGGAGCAGAACGGGAGAAAAATGACTTAAAATCCCGCAGTGCACCTTCAGCTCACTGAATTGCCACCCTCCATGTTGCAGGAGAAGAGTCAGGGATCGCTCAGGCAGATCTGAGCTAGGAGTTAATTTACTGAGCGGATAATAGGCTGGTAAATAAGATAATATGTCAGATTTGCTGATCCCTTAATACCCACACATTCACTCACAGCTACCACGCTTTGATAGAAGGTGTAATTTGACATACAAACAAAAGTATAACAATGAACACAAAACTAAAATTATTAACAAGAGTACAATTAGGTGGAACATCTAATTCGTAGCTCCAGAGGCTGTTGGTGACCACCTGAGCAGATTTTCTCACCTATGATGTTTTCCATCTTTCTTCACTCTGACAGGGACACGGTGGGTTGTGACTGCATAGTTAAAATTGCATCCCATAATTGTAATAAAATTACAGATTTGAAGGATTGTGCACATTCTCTATAAATAGAGAATCACAAAGGGCTCTCATGAAACACATCCAAGTACAGTCTCAGAGGTCTCTCTGGGATGTATTTCAAAATGACAAACATTTTGTTCAGTGTCAAGACAAATGTCTTGGGTCTTACCAGTATTACATTCACAAATAAATCTTTGTTGTTTCTGCACAACATATGTGGCAGCAGTGACAGTTTGCCATTTGTTCTTATTTTGCGGCACCCATACTCCAGGTTCTAACAGAGTACAATTCCATGCTGATTCAATCCCAGAGCAATGATTTGGTTTATAGAATCATTTAGACTGGAAAACACCTCTAAACTCATGGAGTTCAACCATTAAAAACATTGCATATGGTTAAGATACAAGCTGTGGCCCTACTGCTGGTGAGGTCATAAGTGAAGTTTACTAGAAACCACCAAGACTGGAATTAAAACAAATATTTTTGAAATACTTTTTGAATTGAAATTATTTTCCCAAATTACTTTTTGAATCTCAGTGGGTAAGGTGCCCTTATCACCTTCCCTTATAGCTATTGCTGTAGTGGACTGCAGCTGTAACTGAGCTTGGATGCAGCTGAGAGCTACGGAAACATTATTCTGGGTGATGCCAAGTTCACCTACAGTTAGGTGGGGATGCTTTTCCTTAATTCTTTGCCCTTTAGACAATATACCAGCCCAGAGCCATTGACTAGATCCCAATGCCAACACAGAAGACTTTAACAGTTGGTCTTGCTGATACAAATCACTTGTTGCCAAGCTTAATTTACTTGCCAAAACTTCAGCCTCTGTGCTGTTTATTTAATACTCCTAATCCTGTCCCTGGGACGCCAGTCACATCTCTCCTGGCTCATTTTGGAGAGGTGAGGGTTCACCTGTGCAAAGCCCTGTACAGATGGATTTAGGAATGATAAGCAGGTAGGTTTAAGTGCAGAGATATTAACCTGCAGTGATAGTTCCACTGGCCTGAGGCTCCATAATGGATTAAGTAACACTTGTTGCTGGCCTATCTTATTAATACCATCGGGCTCAGTTTCAGAAATCGATTAAGTCAAGGTTCCAACAGGGTCCAAGAGGTATTAGGATAAATTGTAAGGGGTTAATTTTTGCTGCACTGATATAAACAATCCTAGTTGAAATTAAATTATATCTCCAAGATGAATAGATAAATTATGTCTGATACTTTTTCTCTTTCCATGCATTCTTCTGATGTAACACTCATTGAACAGCTACCAGCCTGGTTAGATCCATACCTCTCTTCAAAGGAACCACACCGAAAACTAAGTAAATAAATTTCCACTTCATTTTTCGGGTGTTGTCTTTCATATATTGTGCTTACATTTCCCTCTGCCAAATCCACATTAATGGGTGGGACTCCTAAATTTGTACAATTATAGCTTGCTTTTTAGCTATTGTCATTGCCATGCACTCAGGCTTAAACATGATTACAACCCTTGCCATATTGATTTGTACAAATAAAAGACCTGGGGGTTTTCACCCCATGCATCAGGCTTGTTACTGGATAAACTAGATCTGGGTCACGTTGCTGGGTTTTGGGATTTTGGTATAACCCAGTGTGGTTCCTGGAAAGGGAAGTAGGACAAGTCTCAGTGGGGAGACTCCAAACTTGTTGCCCCTTCTAATGAGTGACTGAGGTGTATCCACCCAACATTAATGTGATGTTTAGCTCCACTGTTGTCTTTTGGTTAGTCTCCTTTCATAAATAGGTTAGAATTTTTAAAGAGCAGGGGGTTCCCCCTTTAAGGCCTGGGGATCTACAGGAGCTGAGACAGGATAAAAAGTTACTTAAAAAACACATAGGGATTGTCTCATTCCCAAGGGTCTATTCCCTTGCACAGTAAGCTGTTCACTGTGTGATGGAATGTGATTCATTGTTAGAATCTGGTTCCCCTGTTAAAAACACCCCCAGTCCCCAAAAGCTGCCTGCTTCACCTTGGGTTTAACATGATCTGCCCTAGTCAAAGAGACACACCACAAACACCCAGTTCCACTCTTGCCATGCTTCTGGCCATATTTTCTTGCAAATTATCCAGTTGCAGAGGGTCTCACTGAATGGTTCTGGTGGCATTTCTTTGATTACCCCCTTGGGGCCCCCAAGGGACACTTCACTTTTAATAAGAGGGGCCACCTTAAACTATAATTCACCTAATTTACTCTCTTAACTACTCTCATCCTTAAATTCCCCGTTAGGGTCCCTGGTTATATCTCCATCCCAATCTTCTGGAGATGCAATTAACTAATGGATCTTTATGGGGTCTGTGGGATCAAGGACCCAATATATCATGTATATTCTAGTTTGTCCTCTACTCTTTTTCCTTCTCCCCACCCCAGTTGTTTCTGCAATTGTTCTATTCACAGAGATAACAGCATTTTTTGTCGCTTTCTTTGTTCAAACTCATCTTGTAACAGTCTCATTTCCTTTTCTTTATATTCCTTACAATGACACACTGCTTCCAAACACATTTACAACATCATGCATATTATTCCCTTTTCTTTATCATTTTTCAGTTTCCCTCTCATGCGGTTTAACAGTTCCTCTATCTTTACTCCAATTACACCAATTTTTGAACACTCAGTCTTCAAAAAGTCTTGGAGAGGGTCTTATTCCATGCCAGTAATTGAATTGCCACCCTACTGACTGTGCTAATTTTGTCACAGGAGATGAGCCAGAGATCACTCAGGTGGATCTGAGCTGGGGGTTAGTTTATGGAGCTCTAATCAGTGGATTTAGGCATGCAAATCTCAGTCCTGCCTTCCACCTGCAGGCAGCAGAGAGCCTCAAATGATGGACCACAACCACACCACCAAGAGACAGGAGGATTTTGTGCTTACCCAACCCAGCCTCTCTTTGCACTGGGACAGCAACTGTCTGGGATGTCCCCAGAAGCTCTCTAGAAACAAAAACCAGGGGAAGAGGAGTGCAGAGGTGTGGAGGGCACCCATCCCAAGTACAGCAGCCCTTTCCTGCCCCCAGCATCCAGGGCTGCCCTGGAATGGGATCATCACGGGAAGGGTCTCCAGCTCCAACCACACCCCAAGGAATCCAATGCCATTGCTGTGCTCATCTCCGAGCTCCCACATTCCATCAAAACAATAGAGTTCATTCCCATCCAAGCCCCTGCAAAAAAGAAGCACCTCCAGCTCTTTCCCATCCCCAACACCGAGGTTGTCCCAGTTCTCCCCTGAAGAGGAGCCAAACTCAGCCCTAAAATCAACCAAAATCCCAGAACTCCAGCTGCCCTTGCATCCTCTAAGAGATCGTGGAGCCTAATCCCTGCATCCCACTGGATAAGGAAAACAGGAATTCCAAAAATCAGGAAATCATTTAGAACCTTGCAACACCAATAAATCCCTAAAATAGGAGCCACACCTTGTTTGCTTAGGATTCCTTTCCATGGATACAAACCTTTGGGAAATCCACCTCTACCTCCCAAATCCAAGTGCTGCTGGGGGGATTGGGAATTGCTTCCAGGTGGCAGCAGCTCCCCCTCCCCAATCCCACCCCTTTTCCAGAGGATGGATTCCCATCCAAAGCCACCTGGGACCCCCTCCCACCCCACAGAGGACACCAGGAGGTGACAGAAATGCTTCTCTTTATTGGGATCGGGATCATTGGGACATTCCCGGAGGGCAGAGCCTTTTCCGGCACATTCCCAGGAGCATTCCCAGGGCAGTCAGGCTCAGCAGAGTGGCTGCTGCCAGCAGGAGCCCCTGGATCACCACGGGAATTCCACCAGCAGCACCTGGAAGGGAAAAAACTCGCTCAACACTCATTTAATTTGTTTTCCAGCCTCCACACAATCCCTGGGAACCTTTGGGAAGGAGCCCCCAGAGCGGCTCTAGGGGGTTGTTCCAGAAAGCCCCTTTGTGAAATCACTGGGAATTCACAGCAGGATCAACCCACAGGTGAGGCCTAGAAACACAATCCCACAATGACCCCACAACGATGCCTACCCTGGTGAGTGCTCCCAGCTGATCCCGGACTTCCAGAGGGGCTCATTAATCCCTGAGCCGGCTCCAGGATTAGCAGAGGTCCCACGGAGACATCAGCCTCTGTTGGACCTGAAGGCACACCTGGAAAAAGATGGGAATGAGTTCCCTATACAGAGAATTCCTGCTCAGGCTGGAATTGGGGAATTACAAAAAGATGGATGACAGGAAAGCAAAATTCCAGGGGTCTTAAATGCAAGGACACAGTTGAGACAGACTCATGGGAATGGTTTGGGATGGAAGGGACCTCAAAGCCCATCCAGTGCCATGGGCAGGGACACCTCTCACTAGCCCAGGTGGCTCCAGCCTGGCCTGGGACACTTCCAGGGATGGACAACAGTGCCAGGACATCCCCACCCACATGGAATTTCTCCCTAATATCCCCCCAAAATTCCCCTCTTTCCTTTTCAAATCCCTTCCCCTAAGGACGCTGGAGAAGAGCCAGGATTTTCCTGAAGGTGTGCCAACATCTCGGCCCCCTCCCGCAGCCCGAGGGGCCCTGGGGACACCTTTTGGGACACACCTCGCTGGCCGGCACCGTCCCTCCTCACACGCCTGCCCATCCGTGCGGCCGGAGCGCGGAATCCCCGGGAATCTCCTCCGGGAGAGGGACAGCTGCCGGTGTCACAGCAGCTGCAGATGGCCGCGGTGCCCTCCAGAGGTGCCCACCTGGAACAGAGCCACCTGTGACCCCCCTGCCGCGGGCGGGGGCAGGTCCCCTCCCCGCACCAGGGACACTCACAGGCCGCTGGCTTTGTTGAAGGAACAGGCTTTATTCCAGGGATTCGGGGCTTGCGCCAGCGGGGACACCCGCAGGTGGCAGCTGATGTAGAGCTGGCAGCGGAAAGCAAGGAAAATTCGTTAATCTTGGAGATTTCAGGGCTTTTTGAGGCGGACAAACCGGGAAAGGAAGCGGAGGAGGGGTGGGAACAACACCTCACCAAATTCCCGACATCTCCAGCGAATTTGAAGGCGTCCACCAGGAACCGCAGCGACTCCGGCCGGGGCCGCGGGGACACGAAGGCTGAGCCGCTGTCCTCTGCCCTGCCGTCCACCAGGCACCTGGAGAAGGGCCGGGAATCATTCGGGATCCTCCACAGCAATCCGGGATTTTCCAGCCAGTCCCAGAGGCCGGCCTTACCCGCCCAGGTCGATGAAGGCGTAGCGGGGGGACGAGCTCCTGTCGGGGGTCGCGGTGGCCACGCACTGGTCCACGAAGAGCCGCAGGGGCACGTGGCCCTCCGAGGCGACATCGGCCTGGAAGCGGAGGCTGTCCCCGAGCTGGAAGCCGTTGGAGAGCCTCTCCCTGCTCCAGTCGTCTGGAATGCAGATCCCAGGGGATGGGGTCACTTTGGGGACATCCCGGGAGCGTGGGACCTCTTAAACGTGCGGCAACCCCCACGGGGGTGGATTTGGGGGGGGATTTAGGTCTGTTGGGGCTCCCAGGATGTCCCCAGGAGCAGGGGGCTGGGGGACACGAGGCCACCGGGTCTGTACCCACCGTCCATGAGGCGCAGGGAGAACCGGAGCCGCTCCTGGGCCGCCACCGTGGAGCGGAACGGGGCCCACGTGGGATGCACGGCACCGCTGCTCACGTTGCCCTTCCTAAAGGGAAGCAATGGGAATTGCCAGCGATGGCACCGCCACCTCGGGGCCGCGGCAGCACAGGGACAGCCCCCGCCGCTCACCTGGGGTAGTGACACTCGATGGGGACCTCGGCCGGGGTGGTCCTCACGATGAGGGGGTTGCCAGAAGAGGTGGGTTTGTAGAACAGGGCGGTTCTGTAGATCAGGGAGTCCGGGGTCACCTGGAAGGAGGGTTTGGGAGAGAGGAAAAATCAGGAAAACTAACTCAGCACCAGCAGGGATTGTGCCGGGACACAGGAGCCACATTCCCAATCCTATGGGACACCACAGAGCTTTGTGCTGACATCCCAGCAAAGCAGCAGCTGGAAGCAGATCACGGAGCCTCCAAGACTCGGGCACGGCACCTCGGGACCCATCATCCCATAAATTCCTGCATCCAATCCCAAACCCACTGCTGAATGCGTGCCTCATCCAGGGCATCCATACCCCAAAATCCACCCCTACTCCAGGCACTCCTCACCCCAAACCCACCAGCACCAGGGCACCCCTAGGGGTGACACCCTCGCCCCGGGGCCACCTGGCCCCGGTGCCACTCACCTGCAGGGTGCTGCCACACTCGTGCAGCGCGGCCACGAAGGTGACAAAGGCCTGGGCGGGGTCTGGGGACAGAGGCGGGCAGGAGGCCGTGCCCAAGCTCAGCTCCGCTGCCCGCACCGGGCGCCCGGTGCCAAAGAGGTCCCTGCGCACGGTGACCGCCAGCTGCCCCTCCTGGCACCGCACGGCCACCGCGGGGCGCGGGGACAGCGCCCGCAGCTGCGACAGATCCACCCGCGCCCAGGGCCGCGACACGGCGGGGACGCGGCTCCGGGAGGAGTCACCCCGCAGCCGCCACGTCCCGGAATTCCTCGGGGGAAAACCCCAGGGATCGGAGGATGCGGCCGCAGCCAACATCCAGCAGAGCAGAACGACCCCAAAGCGGCTCCCAAACCCCATGCTGGCCCCAGGAAAAGCAGCGCATGGAAAAGGGGCTGCTCGGGAGCTTTTTATGGGAGCATTCCCGGGGGAATCCCCGCCGGAATAACGGGATCCAGCTGGGGATTCCACTCGGGATAACGCGATCCAGTTGGGGGATCCCACTCGGGATAACGGGATCCAGCTGGGGGATCCCACTCGGGATAACGGGATCCAGCTGGGCCCATCCCTCCCCTTGCAGCCGGGAATTGTCCCGTTTGTCCCATGTTCCGCCCGGCTGCAGTGACATCAGTGCCACCCGTGTCCCCCTCGCTCCCTGAGCCGGAGCTGATTTTGGCCAGCGAGGCTCTCCCGGACAAGATCCCCTGATCTTCCCGGGAATCCCCCAAAATCCAGGCGGTGCATTCAGGACTGGGGATGTGCCAACCCCACCCAGGCGCTTTGCCATCCGCCCGTGCCCGATTTCCCGGGAATGCGCTCCCGGGAATTGCGCCTGGCTAATGAGGGCACCAGAACGAGCTAATTTGCATGGAAAGCAGAGGGGCAGAGCCGATCAGGGACTGGTAGGCGGAATCCAGAGATTAATTAGCCTGCGCGTGTTAATTGCGCTGATTGGCACCGCCGTTGGTGGGCACATGAGGGTGACAATGGCCCTGCGCAGCTGCGGGAGGGGCTGGGGACACTCAGAGGAGTGGCACAGCCCGGCCGGGGCATCTCCGTGCCCCGCGGGCATTCCCAGACAATTCCCACTCCCTATCCATAGGGATGGAAGAGCTGGGAGGGATTTTAGCCCCGGGATTTATTCCTGGCGGGGTTTTTTTTACCGGGAAACGGGGCTGGAGCATTTTCCTCCCTCTTCCAGTATCTGCGGGATGGGTTTGGGATGACGGGACCCGCTCCGGTCACTTGTAAGGGATGAGCCAAGCTCTGCCCCAGCCCGAATTCCTGGTGGGAATTCTCACCTCAGGTCCTGCTGTCCCCTGCAGCATCCATAACCTCACTCCCACATTCCCACATCCCCCTCTGGCACCATCCGGGTGTCCCGGCGTTGTCCCGGGTGTTTTTAGGGATGATGAATAAATGATGGGACACTAAAAACGTCTCCATGAATTCTGCACGAATGGGGGAGCTCCCAGTCCGGCTCATCCCGAGGCGGCCCTGGAATGTTTTATCCAGGGGGATGGGGCTGCTCGGGGGGCTCCAGAGGGATCCATGGGGATGGGAGGGGATGTTCCTGCATCCAAGGGGATCCATGGGGATGGGAGGGGATGTTCCTGCATCCAGAGCGATCCATGGGGATGGGAGGAGATGTTCCTGCATCCAGAGGGATCCATGGGGATGGGACGGGATGTTCCTGCATCCAGAGGGATCCATAGGGATGGGAGGGGATGTTCCTGCATCCAAGGGGATCCATGGGGATGGGAGGGGATGTTCCTGCATCCAGAGGGATCCATGGGGATGGGAGGGGATGTTCCTGCATCCAGAGGGATCCATGGGGATGAGACGGGATGTTCCTGCTTCCAGAGGGATCCA
>VZTG01009685.1:50239-84202 GCA_013397845.1 Melanocharis versteri | reverse complement strand
AGGGGATGTTCCTGCATCCAGAGCGATCCATGGGGATGGGAGGAGATGTTCCTGCATCCAGAGGGATCCATGGGGATGGGAGGGGATGTTCCTGCTTCCCACAGCCCCATTCCCTATCCCAGCATCAGGAATGGCCCTGGAAATCCAGGATGTGATCTGCCCAACCTCTGTGGGACCCAGCTCTCCAGGGATGGGTGCCTGCTCCCAAAGCCCCTTTCCTGCTGTTCCAGAGGGAAGGATCCAGGATCCCCAAGAGCCCCGCACAGCCCCATCCCAAGCTTTCCCTCTCCAGCGTGGATTTCTCACCCCCTGACACAGCTCAGCACCCTTGCAGGTGAAGGTCCCAGCCCTGTGGGTCACTCTGTGGTCAGTGCGAGAGCCCCAAGAGATCTCCCACCCTGCAAGGTGCCTCCAGCTCCGGAGCAGCCGAGCCCTGCACCAAGGGGCCGCTTGGGTGGACACAGGAGCAGCGTTCTGCCCAGGATGAAAAGACCGCAGCCCATTCATTCATTCATACAAACACAGCTGAGCCCAGCAGGAGCCGAGCCCTCCCTGAGCCCTGTCCTGCTGCCCTGCGGCTGCCCTCCACCCCAGCGTTTCTGCACCGCCGCTCCCGGGCAATGCTCCGGAGAGCCGGCCCTGCGCTCCCGCCGCCTCCTCTCGCCACGCAGAGCCGAGTGCTCTTCCTTATGGATGTTACACTTGGCTGACCCTCGGGAGCTCCACTAAGCCTTTCCACAGCTGCTCCTCGTGCAGAAGCCCGTGTGTGCGGCGGCAGCGGGGCAGGAGACCATATGCTCCAGCACGGGGGACCATGGGCCACTCACTGAGCCAGCGCGGCTGTGACGAGCCATTGTCATGACTGATGGCACGAGGACTCTGGGGGAGCAGATTTTCACAGCAGATAAGCCCTAATGAACGGAGAAATAACTTCCCGTGATGAGGGAGATGTAGAGTTCCAAAAGCCACGGTCCTGCGAGGAAGGAAACACTCGATTGCCAGCGAGGCCACGGAGCAGCACCCGGGCAGCAGAGCTGAGGAAGTGCATCTTCCTGCTGGCCTTGGGAGTGGGGAATGAGCCAACACCTCCGTGGAGGAGGAGGAATGAGCACAAGGGGTGGCACTGGGGCAGAACAGGGCTGGGGGCTGCAGATCTGCCCCGGTCCTGCAGCTTCTCCTGCTGCAGAGACAGAAAACCGCGCAGCTAAAACACATCTCCTGCAGCAGCCAGAAGCCCCTGCAGAGGGGAAACTGAGGCACAGAGCCAAGGAGTCATTCCTGCAGCACTGGGCACCCCCACACTAGGGAAAATAAAGCTCTGAAACTCAGTATTGGTCTTTGCACCTCACCAGTTGGTTCCCGTAAGGAAACTCTGTTGTCTAATATTGGCTTGAGCACATACCACAGCCTTCCCCACTGCCTGCGAGGGAGCTTTGCCACAGGAACCGCTGCCGAGCCACCTTATATTAGAATTTACTACAGCTCTGCCTGGAAGCCTGCCCCGTGCTTTCTATTTTTAGCTGCAGGCAGACCTATTCATATCAGTCAGTGCTGAAACTCAAGTCCTTTCACAGCTTTGGTGCAATAATTCAGGGACATGCATGAAGCCAGGTTCTCAGCTTTGAGAACAGCTCACCAAGATAAATAATAAACCCAGGAGCTGAGTGGTCCCAAGGCTGGGGGGACACGGGGTGTGCTTTGCTAAAGGCATTCTCATCACACACATTTATTCCACGGGATCACACCACTACTTAGGTGCAGAGCAAAGCACAGACTCAAATGTGATTTACCAGCTCATAAACTGCAAGGAAAGCAGGAGAAATTGGATGAGAGAGAGGAAGGGTCCAGGGGAAGTGGAAACAGCTTCACAAGGTTCCACACGGGTGGCGGTTTCCCTGCCTGTTAATTATTTTATCTTCAAATGCTTTTAGAAGAGGAGAATTTCATTAGTGCTTAACACAGGACAAGTAAAAAATGTGTGCTTCTACAGCTGATCACGGTAAACATATGGAGGGTAAATCTCAGAGGTCTGCAATAACTCAGGGTGATTTGAGTAAACCAATGCAGTGGCAAGATACAGATGTTTGGCGATGGAGCTCCCAATCAGCCAGACCTTGTTCTGATGACACTTCATCACGCTTCCTCCTTCACGTGTGTGACAGCACGTGCCAGATCCACTCAGGTAGCTGACAGCGTGACAAATAAAAGCTCCCAGCAGCGAGACTGATACGCACCTCCTCTCCAAGAGCACTGACGTTGCCCACTGACATCATCGCTACGCTTTATGGCAGCTAAACTCAACCTTGACAGAGGAAACCTGAGCACTCGCCCAACCCGAAGGCAGCTCTTCCCCCTGCTTGGAGGAGAGTCACAGCCAGACCCTGCCACTCCAGCTGACAGGCATTTGTATGGGCAATATCCGTGGATTTAATCCCACCGGTTTTCACAAGAGGGAAACACCTCACAGAGCAGTTAATTGGGATTCATCCTTCCCGGCTGCAATGCCGATTCCTGCTCCTGTCTGCAGCAAGTAAGGAGCCCGAGGCTCTTCTGCTGCAGGGTGCTGCAGTCAAAGAGGTGGCAGGAGGGTCTCTCCACGCTTGCACACACTGCTGGTCCCTGGTCACTGCCCTTGGTCACCCAGGATGGCACTTGCTGAAGGCAGCCGCAGCCCCAAGGTGTCAGCACAGCAGATGGAACAAACGGGCAAACGCCGCTTCTCCCATCCACGCTCTTTCCAGGAGAAGCAGTGTCAAATTAACGGACAAAAAAGAGCCCAAAACGAAACAACAAAGTGGGTGAGCATTATTAAGTCCTTTTCCACCCCCAGTTTATGCTTCAGCTGCTACCTTGAGACTGGTACAGAAGCCAACGTGCCATTTGCTTCACACAGCTCCTGGGATCTCCGTGGCACCGTTTACGCTTGGGTAACTCAACTTCTGGAGGCCATTAGGCAGGGTAATTTCACCAGTTCCTAAGCAAATGCCTGGAGGGGTCTTTGCAAAGCCAGTTCAGCACAGCTGAAATACGGAGGAAATGTTCGTTTGAATCCTAAGGAGAAATGTAATGACTGCTTTGTAGTAAAGCACATTCAAATCAGCCCCACTTTGGCTGATCAAGGCACAATCTCATCAGCACTCTCCAAGAAGAAATACTTCTGATCCAGAAAGGGAGCTTAACATCTTTGTGGAAGAGTTTTCATCAACTGACAACACCCATTTTGGGAAAAATTGGCTCACGGCATCACTCAGGTGCAGACTTTAAAACAAGGGCATTTTTTTCTATTTTCTATTTTTTCCCCCTTTTTTCCTTTTTTTTTTTTAATTTATTTTCTGAAAAGGCACTTTCCATTTAATAGGCCCACCTCCACTGAGATGCCAGCTGGCCAAACACACCTGGGGGCTGTGGCCTGTTTATTCATTGGTGTGTTGGTGAAAACAGGGCTCTGCAGAGCAGCTTCCACATCTGTGTGTGGGTGCTGAGCCCTAACCAGGGTGGTTGGGACTGATCTTGGCTGCAGGGGTCAGGAAATTGGAACAAGCCTTGAAAAGCCTGAAAGTAATGAGGCCCTGGCTCATCCAGGCCCAGCAGTGCAGCACAGAGGGCAAGAACAGAGAAACCATTCTGGGAACAAGGAACCAGGGTAAATGTCACTGGTGCCACCAGTTCAGCAGCACCACGAGGAGGAACGAAGTGAGAAATCCAGAGGAAACACTCTGGGTTCACTGGCAGCTTGTGAAGCAGACAGGAGGAATAGTTCCTGGTGGGATGTCTGTGCTGATGTCCCCAGAAGGACACAGGAGGCAGGAGGGATGGTTCCCAGCCCATGCTGGGTGACAAAGCAGCTTTGGAAGTGGCAGTAGCTGGAAATTTGTTGGATCTTACTGTTTCAAGGTGCAGGTCCTCCTCAGCAGTGTTTCACACAGGAGGATGGGTGTGCTCCTCACTCTGCCTCGGAAATGGGAAAGCAGAAGCAAAGAGCTGCAGCAATGGGTGGAAACAGCCAAGTTTATCCCGTGGCTGATGGATCCCAGCCTGAGCCTGCAGGCTGTCTCCTCCAGCTCCATACCTGTTCCTCTGCCCAGCCAGGCACCTGCAAAGGCTGCTTTCCTCTAGTCCCACCTCTCCTTTCACACCCTGGCTCTGCCACCTGTGCCAAACAGGACAGGAGGCAGGTGGCTTGTCAGAAATTGTCCCTGCACCATCCAAACTTGTGAATGTGCAACGTGCCCTGCAGTTTGATAGACATCTGGGGACCTGACAGAATTAATTAAAAGAGGAGGAGACAGGACGAGCATGAAAGGTGCTTGTGAAGAGCAGCAGGCCGGGGTGTAGCAGCAAAGGTTGAGGGAGCTGCAGGAAGAAAGCAGGGGGCTATCAGTGCTCCCATGCTGTCTCATCCGGGCACAGGCTGGTGCTTGGCCTTGGCAGCTGCCAGCACTTGCGTGTGCTCATCTGCGTGTTCCTGTGAGTGATGGCACACAGGTGTCAGGCTAACGAGGGGCTGGGTGGCACCGCTGTGCCCCAGACTGTGCCCCTGCTCAGCATATGCCAGCAGAGAGCAGGAGACAAACCCCAAGAAAACCAGTTTCCTCTGGCTGTGGGACAAAGTGTGGGGCCGACACAGCGAGTCCTGCTCGGTGCCCTTGGGCTGAGTGTCCCTGCAGAGGAACCTGCTCGGGTGGAGGCATCAGTCCAGGTAACTTTCCATGCCTTTGAACAAAGGGTTCTATCAAAAAAACCCCCTCGTATGCAAGTTTGGGTGGAACTCAAAAATCCCTGGTTCCCTCCAGAAAGGGGATCCTTTTGCTGTCTGCCCCTGGCAAGCTCAAACCTCTGCCTCTAAGCAGTGAGCAAGGAAGGAGGAATTGGCCCCTCGCTGTGATCTCCTCTCCTGGGGCTGTCCCCAGCACGGAGGGGCTGCTGTTACTGGGTGGGGAGCTCAGCTCCCAGCTCCAAGGATAGCACAGAGCGTGATTTGCCTTTGGGAACTCCTACCTACCTTTCCCTGATGTTTAGGGGCTGCTTGATCTGCGTGGGATTTTTTCATCTTCAGCACCGACAATCCTCTGATACTGCCTGTGCTTTTCTTTGACTCTAACCAGAGCCCTGAAGTTGTTTCTCATATCAAACGCTCCCAGTCAATCTGATTTTCAGAAAACACAGCGCGTCTGGGGAGAAACCTGCAAAATATAGAACACATTCCCCATTTGCATCCGAATGCTGAAAAACCCCATCACTCCTCTATGGCACATCATATCAGCACTACACCCGCCATGAAATATTCATGGCCATTTATTATGATGTTGTTTATTATCCTCATAAAACTTTCCAGCAATCAGTTTCTTTATTTGCCCAGCCTGCAGCATGGATGGGCGCTTTTGTGTCTCCTTCAGTGCTGGCAGTGTTTGAATCAATCCAGGGCCCCTGTCACCATAAGAACAACACCACTGCTGTCCCGAGCTCAGTCCATCCTGGGCTGCTCCCCTGTTCGTGGCATCAACAGAGCACTAATTAGGAACAGTAGGGTGACCATGACACACTCTGCCTGTATTAGGTTGCTGGAATGGAATGAAATTCAACCCAAGATTGACTTTCTGAGCCCAGAGGGACAGCACAGGGAGCAGAGGAATCAAACAGTGCTGCCAGTCCTGCTTGGGTTGGGAGGGCAGTGGGACACAGCGCTGGTCTCACCGCCCATGCATCCTCCAGGTGATGTTAAAAAAGAGAAGGGAAGCACTCAGTGAGGACAGCTCCTGAAGGGTTTATGGCAACTGCTAGATTAATGTTAATGTAAGCTGCTAAAAGATTTTCAAATGGATTAGTTCTCCATTTCCTCCTCGGCACCCTGAGGGTCTGGTGCTGGAAGAACAGACCTGAATCACCTCTGCAACCACCAAGTCCCGTCCTGGCAGCACAGCAGAGAGAAGGGCTGGACCTGGAGGGAGCGTGTGAGAAAGACAGAGACACTTTCTGGAACAGATTCAGTTCCTTTATAGCAGTCCTTTCTAGCAGGACACTTTGTAAGAGTGCCCATTCTGAAAGCCTTTTTATTCCTCCTGCCAGAGCTTGCGAGCCCTGCCCTTTCCATGAGGAGGGCAGTAAAAAAAGATCTCCGAGGACAGCGAGAGCAAGAGCTCTCCTTTCACAGGGATTGCAAAGCCGAGTCTCAGCGGAGTGACCTTGATACAACCTCTTGTTTCAAACACACAGCAAACATTTCTGTGTTGAACAAACTGCTGCAAGAGGATTCAGGCTCCTCTCCTGCCAATGCTCTGGCGCTGCTTTTCCCCAGAGCGCTGTGTCTTCCAAAGGCAAACTGCATCAGCCTCAGAAAAATAAATACATCTACTTTTCACATCATTTCATCTTCTGATAACAGTAATGAACTCAGTCTGAGGCATTACTGGGAATTAATGACTGCCTGCCTCCTGACTCACCAGCTCTTCCCAGGCTATCATAAATTCCCAGGAACTGTTGTGAACCACACATCACCCGGTAAGCTGAAAATAAAGACGTTGTCCAGAACCCTGGGGCAAATATCCAGCGTGCCAGTGCCACCTGGAAGCCCGGGAAGGGAGATGAGCTCCCAGATAAACATGCTGCTCTGCCCTGATGGCTCACTGGGGGCGAGCACCCCGAGCTGCTTCCTGGGGCTCCCTGCAGGATCCCAACCCTGGCTCTGCATCACTCCTCCCAAACAAGTCTGGCTGAAAGCAGCACACACCACCCTTGGGGAGCTGCTCCCCTGGGTAATTAAACTCACACTGCATGCCTTACCTTCAACCTTTTTCCCTGGCTAATTCTCACAACGCTCCTGTCTGAGAGATTAAAGAGCCTCTCTGAAGCTGCCCCTGGATGCAGGCACTTCCAGACCATTATCACATCACCTCTAACCTGCTCTTAATAAACTAAAAGGAGATGCTTCATTACCGAAGCCAAGCTCTGCAGCTCACACCTGCTTGGCAGCCAGAAACCATCGTGTCACACACGCCAGGCCTTTCTGCCTTTCAGACCACGCAGCTTTCAGTGGGGAGAGGAAGAGCTGCTAAAATTGGCATATCTATATATTTATTTAAACATCGAGATTTCCCACTCTCCCAGTTGCAAATGTAAATTTATGTGCACTTAGATCCAGTCATTAGGGTTAATGACTAAAGAGCATTTGGAAATTGTGCAATTCGTGAAGTCCTCCATCAGAAAGGACGGATGAGGTTTGCTTCTCCTTTTGAAAAATACCAATTTCTGTCATCAGCTGTTCATGGGACATGTCTGTCTGGGCTGCTTGTCTCAAGAAATTTAACTAAATTAACATATTTAGTTATCATGCGTTAATTACAGGCCATGCCCAGATTTCTGTGAGTTCCAGCATTCCACTGGCAGAACTGATAGAGGTATGGCTGAGAGTGGAATAGGTTTTAATCTGGAGGAAATACAGCTGCCACATCAAACCGAAAGGCTGAGCAGCTCCACTCCAGCCCATAGCTGAACTCATTTACCGTCGGGTCTCACTTTTGCTGGAGTCATCCATCCAAACCACTTATTCTCCAAGGACAATTGCTGTGCAACGCAGGCCAGTGCAGGAGAGAGATTTGTCTCCTGACAGATTATCCCCAGGGACAACCAGCGCAGCGCTCCCGGGCCTTGGAGAAGACGAGGCCTGAAAAATAATTCTGCGCTACAAATGCGTTCTTCTTCCCCTCCGCAGACACCAGCCCTGCCCTTGGGCCCCTCGGGGCAGAGCTGGGCACACAGGAGCTCCCAGAGCAGCGTCCATCCCGCTGTGGGAGCTGGGTCGTGGATGTTGGTTAGCCCAGTGGCTGTAGCTGAGTCCCTCCATGTCTTTAATTAAGGCAGCTCGGGCTTCCCAAGCAGTGGGGTGTGAAAGCAGCACCTCATAAAAACATCCCAGTCCCAGTAACACTTATAAATCGCCTTCCTGGCACGCAGCTGTAACAAGCCCCCTGGAGAAGCCGTGGCAGCAAAGGGAAGGTTTTATTGGCCCCTAGACATGAGCTTTGGCACAATTCTCTGGAAAACAGCGAGGAGGAGCCCTCCAGCACTGCGTCACCTCCACCAGCAGCTCCCCACTGCTCCCACACCTTGCCACACACAAGTGCAGACACTGCAACAACTGCAGCCCACTGTTAATTCTCCAAAGACCCAGAGATCAACAGTTTCAGCTCTTTCCTCTGCTGTTTTTCTGGTGGTGACCTGTGTGCAATTGATTGAAGCCTCCTCACACACCAGCTGCTTCCTTGCTGCAACCTTGAGGGAAGCCCCACAGGTCAGCAGGACACAGACTAAGAGCTGCAGAAGTGAACAAGTCCCTGGAGGGGGAACCTCATGATTAAGAGCTCTTTAACCCAACTGAACCCCTGCAGGATCAAAGGCAGCAGCTGGAAGGCTGGATGTGTTCAGAAAGACATGGTTAATTGTGGGAGCAATTAGCCTCTGCAAGAATTCACCAGGTACACGATGGATTCTCTGTGCCTGGAAGTGTTTAAATCTCAGTGGAGATTTTTTGGAAAGATAAGCTTATGCTTGACCAGGGCGGACAGGCTTAATACAGGAATAGCCAATTTTATGCAAGAAGAGATGAACAGAATGGTCTTTTGAGCTGGAAAATCTCTAAAATCTATGAAACTATTAATAGAGAGTGAGACATTTCTAGTGGGTTTGACAGCTAGATGACAAATCTGTGTTAAATTCCACAGGAACCAAAGAAACTACTCAGCCTCATTTTCTGATATCCTCCAAGGGGTTTCCCAGTGGGGGATTTTAGCTTTCCATTTTTTTAGCTTTAGAATAATTTTCCGAACTGGAAAACTTCTCAACCTCCCCTCCTCTCACCTCCCCCTGCTCCTCCATCCTTTCCTCTGTCTCGGAGAGTACGTGCCAAGCTGTGCGTGGGTGAACCCCTGGGAGAGGCAGCGGCAGAGCCATCCCACATGTGTGAGGAACAGAGCAGTGGGCACAAGTAGAAGCCAAACTTTGCGCTTTTCCAGCCCAGAGTGATCTCAGAGCACGGGCATCACCCTCCTTGCCAACCCTGGAGAAGCCCCACGGCACGAGGAGGGAGTGGCTGCACCCGTTCTGCCGCTCCCAGAATAGTTTGGGTTATCGATATTTCCCTTTTAACCCTGCTGTGAAGCCTGACCTTCCCAAATCCATCAAGGCACAGCAGCTGTGGCTGGGGCTGTCTCATCCCCCTCCAACAAGGGAAGCTCATGGCATGCTGCAGGTGATTAAGAATTGATAACTGCTTCCAGGACCAATTGTTCCAGCCAAGACTGCTGAGTTTGGTGTTTTATATGTGTGTTTCGGAAAAGATGGCAGATAACTGAAGATGCAGAGAAATCCCAATCAGTCATCACCCTCAGTGGACTTCCATCCCCACCAAAATAGAAACCTCTCACTTAGACATGCTGCACCCTCCTTCCCAACCTTCCTCTGCTGTGCTTCCCTAGCAGGGAGACTCTTCAGGAAAGCCTGAAGTACAAGTCTTGACCCTCTCCAGTAGTTTCTTGTCTGTCTTGAACTCGGCAGCTCCTTAGCAAGATCAAGGAGGAAAAAAAACCAAGGGTCAATTGGAAGTGGAAGAAATGAATGAAAAGGTGTCCAGGCCCACCAATATTAATAAAGATATAGATAGATTATATAGATATAGATAGATAGAGATAGAGATAGAGATAGACAGATATTTAGGCCATTAAAAGTAAAAGCAGTCAGCCTCTGAATTTTGGTGAGACTTCCTGACAGGCATGACAACAGGCCCCTGTATTGGAAAAATCTGCTCTCCTATGAGGCTGCCAGTCCCTCAGAGAGCAAAGAGGTTAATATAAGAGAGGAAGAAAAGATTGCCATGTTTCCTGCATTTCCTTGCAATTGAGATGTGTGCTAAGTACTGCATCCTTCCAGAAACCCCAAGTGGAAGAAGTAAAATAACAACCACTTGAAGGATTTAACTCAGAAGTCCCCAGTTGAATTCATATTTATAATAAGAAGTTTGTATAAACCCGTGCAAACCCTGGGAAAAAAAAATACATAAGGAGCAGCCACTGCTGAAACTTCTGGCAGGGGAGTAATTTGCAGAAGAGCCCAAGACCTGGCCAGGCCTTTGGAAGGTGGCAGTCCCCCTCCTCTCAAAGGGGCTTGTGACCATCCTCTGTGCACAATTCACTGTTCAACACAGCAGGGATGGTGGGAAAGGGGTCTGCTGGCACGGAGCTGGATGGCAAAAGCCAAGGAGGATTTAGCCCTTGGATCCTGCAGCTCCTGCAGTCCTGCCCGAGATGAGTTACACCAGCCTGGCTCAGCATGGGAAGGGCCATGGTGGATGCTGAGCCGGGAGGAGGATCAGCTCAGCAGGGGCAGGAAGGCAGCCCGGCAGCGAGCCTGCTGCAGCAAAGATCATGGAAAACGGGGTGGCTCTGGGCCCTGCTGAGCTGCAGTGGGAATGCAGGAGGGAGCAGGCAAGTCCACAGGGCACATCTGGGCACATCAGCTGAACCACTGCTTCAGTGGCCATTCAAATCACCCCCTAACATCTCCACGTGTGTCTCGAGGCAACTCGTGGGGCAGCCCAAGGTGAGAGAGACTGGGGAGGTGACCTCCTGCCATCAGAAGAGCCTCCAGCACTGCAGATCACCCCAAGGTTTCCTTGCCTGGCTGTGGTTGCCTTCTTTCTGCAGATACCACCCAGAGGGTGGACCTGTCACTCCCCATCTCCTCTCCCTCCCCAGCCCTCTGCGGCTGGCAAACGATGGAGCTGCCAGGCAGAAGCTTGCTCTGCCCACGAGCAAAGCCAGCAGTGCTCTGGAACCTTGCCTCCCCTCCTCAGGAGATGTGTTCTGTCAGTGCACTGACACAGCAGGGGCCAGAGCTTCTCTCTCTTATTCCATGGGATCTGTTCCTGCCCCAAGAAAGAGCAGAGAGGAGAGATGAACATCAGGACACCGCAGTGCAGGAGTGAGGAAGCCACGTGCACACACAGCTCCCAGAGAGACTGTCACGCTCAAACTGCAGCTAAGATTCTGGTCTGTCCCTTATTGGCACACTGTCCCCTCTTGTTACCTGCTGTCCTGGCCCTGGCAGCCCTGTGAGATGCCTCTCCCAGGTTCTAAGTGGCACAAACACCCTGGCTCCTCCCTGGAAATGCTGAGCTAGTCAAACAAACCCCAGCTGGGCTTCTGGCTTTGCCCACAAAGAAACTGGCTGATATTCACAGAGCTGCTGTCAGGCAGCAAAGCTTTTTCATTCGGGTGGTTTTTCCTTCTCTTTTTTTTATTTGTATCTTGGTTCTGAGCTGGTACTGAGCACAGCCAAGAGTCTGCAGGAGGGGCCAGGCTGCAGTGGGTACTTATCAGCACAGCCTTGCTGATTCAGAGTGACCAAGCATCTGATAGGAATCCTCCCAAATCAGCAGCGTGTGCTTGGTGACTACTGGCACTGCAGAAGTGGAAACCACGCAGAAAGACCCTACAGATTCGATTTCTCATCCCTCTCTTGAGGCTTGGAGCCACAGTGACAGGCAGCTTTGCCCAGCACTCCCAGCCACACCGAGGGTGAGGTTGGGCAAAGGCAGCTGCTGTGCCATCTCCCTCTGTCCTGGCTGGAGCACAGTACCCTGTTTCAAAGGCAGCAAGAGGTCTGGGATCCTTCAGGTCACTCTGGAGGTGGCACTTGCTTCCAGCTCAGCTGGTCCCAGCTGCCCCAGTGATGGAGCACTGCAGGGTTTGTAGGGCACTTTCCCCTTAACAACCCAGATCTCCCTGTTCAGCTTCTCATGCCTTTTTGGAAGCTGTTCTGCCTTCACCCAAGCTGAGTTATAAAGACACCAACACCTCCAAAAAAACCCCACCAGGTCCTTATAGCACTCTTTAATAATGTTCCTGGCCCAACAGGGAAGATTTACTTTCTCCAGAGAAGGCTGTAGAAAACATTGCTGTTCCATGTCCATCTGTCTGCTCTCCCCCTTGTCCATTAGCTGTGAACAGCTTGCAAGGGAAAACACGCCTGAAAGCTCAGGTGTGCTCCTGGCTTGTGGCTGGGAGACACCTGTAAATCAGGGCTTTGCACGGCAGATCCTTCTGGCCCTTCTTCTTCTCTTGTGAGAGCAGCAGAGGGAGCTTTACAGCCAGGGGACGGTAAACCCACGTGGCACTCACTGCGTTGTGGGAAGATTCATGGCTGTGGTCTCCGAAGGTCAGCTTCGTCTGTTGCAGGCAATCAGGGATAATCTATGGCTCCTGCTGCCTCACCAGCCCTGGTCGTATGCTCCTTGTCAGCTCCAGACCGTCGGTCAAATAAAAGTCACAACTGGTCAGTGTCCTGGAGAAACGCCGCGGGAAGAGCGGCAGGAGGCAGAGAGCTCTTCATGTCGTGATGGGCTCCCAGGGATCTTGCTTCTCTGAAAAGCTGAGGACTGGCAGAGGGGGACAGCCACCAGCACCTTCTGTCCCAGCGCTGTCCCCACGGAGCTCACGGGGCCCCTTCCACCACCCAGAGCCCTTTGCTCTCTCCATCGCTCTCTTACGACCACATCTCCTTCATCCTTGAGCATTGCATCCCTTGCTCATCTTCCCTGCCCTGCCTGGACCCCTGGTGCCTTCCTCAGGGGAAGGACTCCTCCTTCCTGCCCTGGTCTCTCTCTGCATCTGCTTTTTTGAGCATTTCTCTGTTTGCAGGCAGAGGTGGAAGTAGACCACATGCAATTCCCTCCTTTGCATGCTGGAGTTGGAGGACCTCAGGGTTTGGGGATGGCAGGAGGCAAAGAAGAGCTGTTCTGAAGTGGAGACACAGGGGCAGGGAGAGGTCCCAGACGCCTGACAGACCCCAGTGCCACACTGAGTATGCTAAAACCTGGATTCAGGAAATAACTTTGAGACCTGAGCCTGAAACTCTTGACTTAAAGTTATTCTCTCGTGGTTGCTCACTTGGTGGCATCTGTAAGTCTGGTCTCTGCAGTCTGCAGAAGGGGCCTTGGGATCCCACATCATTTATACCACTGAAACCAGTACCAGAGACAAGGCTACAACCCTGACCTGCTGACCCACACCTGGGACCACAGTCTGAGAGTGCCCTTCCAGTGGCTTTGCGTTCTGGGATTGCAAAAATTACCACAAAACAGCACATCCTGCGAATGAAGCTCACAGTGGCTTTATAAGAGTTTTCTTAAGAAAGCAACCCCAGGTGATGCAGGCAGCTTTTCACCAGGGGCTGGAAGCAAGGCCAGAGCTGGGGCAGTGGTAATGAGGCCCCTGCTGGAGCCACTGGCAGCAGGGGGAAGGATGAAGGGATGGGAAATACGGCGACCTGGGCCGTGCCCCAGGAGCTTGTGCGACTGGCACGGTCCCTCCTCCCAGGCCCAGCAGGGAGCAGGAACTGGGGCATGTTCTCCCTCTAAATTGTCTCTACGGGAGGAGGAGGTGGATGAGTTTCCAGCCTCCCTGGCCCTGTCTGTCCCTGTTTGTCTGCTTTGTTTTTGAGCAGCCCTCAAGGCTGTGTTTTGGAGAGAGGGTTTCATCAGGCAAAGGAAAGGTACAAAGATGAGTTAATGAGAACGATTATTCAGTGGCAGCTGCTGCCACTCACCTCCTAACGAGTGCAAGATACAGCCTTGCAGAAACAAGGCTTTCTGTGATGATTATGTTCAGGAGATTAATTTAGGAAACTCTGCTTAAGACCTGTGGTGATCTTATTTGAAACCTAGTCAATGAACAGGCAAGTGTAGGGGAAAAACATACCTTGTTTAAAGCTCAGTTGAGATCCTGGGGCTGGACTGGGGCAGAGCAGAGACGTGCAGTCCCTGCCCTGCTGTCCCTGCGATGCTCCCCATCACCCTGGGGACGTGCAGCCACAGGGGATGGCCCACCTGGAGCTCAGCAAGGCACAGCCTGGCCGCAGAAGCATTTTATTCCCCGACTGCTGCAGTCCGCAAATCAAATCCTCTGTCTCGAGCCTGGGGAAGGACCGGACCAAGAGCTCCTGCAGGGAACACTGGCTCTGTTTGTCCTGCAGGTTTGTCCTCTCCACAGCCACAGTCAGGTCTGCTAATGGTTATCCCTGTGTCCATGCCTGAGAACTGCTCATCACCGGCCTCTCCAGACAGGCAGGAGATGCCCAAGCTTGGCACATGATGCCTGCCATTTAATGTCCCCATCAGGCCACAGAGAAACCAAATGGACTGGAAAACTGGCCCGGGATCAGTGCTTTCCTTCCAAACTGGCACCCACGGAACGCAGGACTCCTCTCCGTTTTCAGCCTGGCATCTCCCCCAGCCCCCTGCCCAGCTGGCCATGGCCAGGGACAGCAGCACTGCCGGGGGCTGTGGCCTCTCTGCCTGTGCTGCAGGTGGTGGGACGGGGTGTCCCTGCTGCCTGTGGCCTGGCACAGCTCACTGGGGGGGACACAGCCCCGTGGCCCCAGTGCAGGCACAGAGCTCAGCTCCCTATGGCGCTGGCGTCACAGCCCTGCCACCAGCTCAGACAGATGGTGAGCAAGCCCAGCTCCAGCCCCTGGGGCTGTCTGGCCACTACAGAGAGCTGCTCAGGCCAACCCGAGTTTGGCTGGCCGGTGTCCATACCCCAAATGCAAATATTTGGGCAGGAGTGGCTGCGAGCCCAGTGGATGAGACTCTGTGTCTCCCATCGAGGCCAGGGAGGGAGCTTTGCCCCACAGCAGCTCCTGGGATTTCCTCACCTGGAGACGCCAAATCTGATGCTCAGGAGCCTCCACAAGCTCCTCCTCAGTTGCATTTTGGGCATCCACACTTTCTGCCAGGGCTGGTCCCGCTCCCAGGGCGGTATCCCAAAGTATTGGCTGTAGAAATCTGAATTTCCCCTACTGGTCTCCCTTTGAAACCACTCTCTTTGATTGGTGGCTGTTTCACCTCAGCCCCTCCTGAAGTGACCCCTGAGCTCCAGGGCTCTGCTGTGGTCTGCAGGGAGCAGCCAGTGCCAATTGACCCCTGGCTGTGGGTATTTTATGGTGTCTTCTACAGTGCTGTCTTTCAATTCAATCCCTTCAGAGCCTCCTTCACACCCTCTTTTAAATCTGGCAGGTCCGTGGATGGAGGAGCACATGCAGGCTCTTGGAAGGGCTGCAGGGGTTTAACTGCTGCCTTTAATTCCCAAGGCCTAGGAACTGAAACCAGTCTTCCCCTATACAAATCTGTAATATTCTTTGCACACAACCAGTGCCTGTGGCAGTAAAACTCCCATCACTAATCCATGCTGCTCCTCTTCCTAGAGAAAAGAAAGGAGTGGGGTTACCATGCTCTCAAGGGATGATGAAACCATTGTGGTCTTCTCTATACACCCAAAAGAAACCTTTATCAGCCTGTGTTTCAGGCCAGAGGTCTGCAGAAAGCAGTGCTCTTAAAAATGAAATGAGAAGCCTTGAAGAATTTTTATTTGCTATCTCTGCTCACAGGCAATTAGAGGAGCAGGGCATGAGGTCTGGTTTTATGTGGAGGCCTTTCCTTCACTTTTTTTTTCTCTTTCTTTTTCTTTCTTTCCTTCTTTCCTTCTTTCCTTCTTTCCTTCTTTCTTTCTTTCCTTCTTTCTTTCTTTTCTTTCTTTCTTTCTCTCAGTTTGTTTTAATTGCATACCTCTTGTACCACAGAAATGTGCTTTGCATGAGAACTAAAGACAGAAAGAACACTCACTCCATAAAAAGTCTAATCAATACCGCTGAGCAGCCAGAGCCAAAAACATGTCAAAAGTGAGCTGGGAATTAAAAGAAAGTAACAGATGTCATTCAAAACCCCAAGGCGTGACGAAGGGCTGAATCACGCCCTGCCTGGCTGAACAGCCCTGGCAGGATGGGAGCTGTGAGACCAGGGAATTCCTCAGCTTTGGACATCAGGGGCAAGGGTGGGGGAGCAATGGAAAACCTTATGAGCAACAAGAGGGAGAATTGCCCGGCCAGCACTGGGAGTTTGACCCTGCTGCAGGAGAAACAGGAGGGATGAGACACCGAGGCCACAACAGTCAGTGGCACGAGGAAGTGGGGGGCAGCAGGGATGTGCAGGGAGCGCGGGACGAGGGGAGCAGGGGACATCACCCAGCGCTGGAGCCGGACAGCGGTCACTGCGTGGGGACAGCGGGAGCCTGCCTGAAAGGGGACAACAGAAGGATTTATCAGCACAGCCATAACGAGAGCCAGTTATCCGTGACCATCCTGAATCTCGTCGCGCAGAGGATGAGAGGGACAGTCTCCAGCAGACAGGTTGGAAGATTTAATGCCACCGCTCCGCAGCGTAATCACGAAACGAGCCCCCCACGCTGGGGCTGCTCCGTGGGATGGAGCCTGCCTCCTGCCTGGGCTTCCAGGGCTGCACAGGGCTGAGCCACGCCTCAGAGAGCGGGGAGGGAGGTGAAATAACGCCAGAGGCACTGCAATTATGTCGCAATAACAGACACAGCCCAGGGAGGAAAGAGAGAACCGAACTCAGGAGTAACTAGATAGAAATGCCTCTATTTATTTATATACAGAAGGGTTTTTATACCCTAGGTCGTAGAAAGTCATTGGATCTTAGCTGACCACCCCTCAGGGTTACTGGCTAGATCCTAAAAACACACATTTCCTAAACAATCCTTCAGACTGACAATAACAAAGTGCAAAAACACCTCACAGGTGCAAGATAGAAGAATTATTTACAAAGGCTCGCTAGCTGTTTTGCAGCTAGCTCCGTGAGAAAGTGAGAATGCTCACGGACACAGGCAGATCCTGAAAAATCTCTCTGCCACCAAGCTTTCAGCATCCACACAGAGGCCCAGCATGTGTCCCAAAGCCCAGGGAGGCTCAGGATGCTGCCAGCTCAGGCCCCAGGGGCATCACGCTGGCCCTGCCCAGTGGCACACACCAGCAGAGCCAAACACCCATTCCCCCCGAGCTTCCACGAATGACACTTCATTTCCAGCCCAGCTGCTGCCGTGCCCCTTGTCCCAGCCACTGGAAAGAGCACGCAGCCCCACAGCAGCATCCCAGATGCTGAGGGGGTCCTTTCCTTCCCAGCACCAGGCGTACAAAACCTCTGCCCACGCTCTGAGGCGCTCCTCTGTGCCTGCATCACACGGGCACCACGGCTCAGAGCCCACGCTGGGGGCACACACCCTGCTCTGCCTGCTCTCCACACGTGCCCTGCTCTCCACGCCAGCCCTCGGCTGCTGGCACAGCTCACAGACCAGCAGATGTGCCCGGTGGCTTGAGCTTCCACAGCAAGGGCTTGGGGAAGGTGAACTCAGCCAGCAACAGCACGAACCCAGCGGCCTCTCCCCGAGCCCGGGGTCAATGCCACCTCCCACGGGCAAGGAAGGCTCCAGCTGGTGACACAGGGGCGTGAGGGGACATGGGAAGAGCAGTCACAGCCACGGCAGCCCACAGAGTGAGGCCATGAGAGCTGCCTGCCTCCCCCTCTGCAACCAAGCAGCCTCATCATCTGTCCCCAAGAGAGAAAGAAATCAGGTAAGCCATGTCTACGAGCCCATATGGAGGGGCTGGGACGCTGCCCAAGCTTCAGCTCAAAAAAAAAGTGCACATTTTATGGTATAAATATTTTGGTTTGCCTCCTCCTCGCCAGCCCACGGGCTCCAGCACAGGAACCACAACAGCAGCCCTCCTCGGAGCCGTCTGGCAAGAGGCTGATCCCCACAGTTACCAGTGTGTGCCGCAACAAAAGCCCACACACGCTGACCCGGCTGCCCACATGCCTCCCAGGCATTGCCACGAAGGAGAGAGGCTTCTGGCACAGCAGAGTGGGGCTTTCAGTCCCTGGAAGGTGCTGCTTCCCAAAGGACCTCAGAGACTGCCACATTTAGGTCCAAGGAGATGCCTTGTGACACCATCCAGCCCTCGTGGAGCTGTTTGGTACCTTTTGTTCCTGTTATGTCCCACGACAGAAAAGAGCTGATTAGAAACGTAAAATCATAAAATCACAGAATGGTTTAGGTTGGAGGGGACCTTAGAGATCATGTCATTCCAACCCCCTGCCATGGGCAGGGACACCTTCCACTATCCCAGGCTGCTCCAAGCCCCATCCAGCCTGGCCTTGGACATTTCCAGGATGAGACAGCCACAGCTTCTCTGAGTACCCTGTGCCAGGGCCTCCCCACCCTCACAGGGAACAACTTTTCCTGATACCTAATCTCTAGAAATACCTGCTCTGAAATTCCCAGATCCCCACTGCTGTGAGCCCTGTCCTTACCCCACACATCCACCAGCCCACCAGGAGCCACCCCACTTCCCAGGCTCCTCCTCTTTTGTCCCCCCAATGCCACGGGAGAAACTCTCAGTCACCAGAGCTGCTCTCTGCCGTGGCAAGAGCAGGATCTGAACAGCGATGTGTGAGCAGGTAGGGAAGGCAGGGATGCATCTTTTTTAACCACCAAAACACCTGTGGCCATGTCTCACCAGGGCTGAAAACAAAGAGGACCGAGCTGCCACATTCCCACACAACAGCAGTGATGAAGTCCAGGTGATGGCCTCAAAACTTTCTCCAAAGGCTTGGGAAAATACAGTGGGAATTTGGTGGTGTGAAAATGTGTTCATTCAATTAAACAGGAGCGGAGAGGAAATCCGTCAGGGCTTTTCTTCACCAAATCTTCTTGGAACAAGAATAAGAGAGGGAAAGAGAATTTGTCTAAGGAGAGTACTAAAAGCAGTTTTCCACCAGTGTAAACTCAATGGTTTTTAATTCTTGAGAAACAAGATGAAGTCCTGCCTCCCCCAGCCCAGCTTTGGCTGTGAATGCAGCTGGCCAGGCCCAGCCCCTCACCCTGCTCCGTTGGCACAGCAGGTGCCCAGGGACAGACTGGGAGCAGCTCTCAAGCTGCTGGTTTGCCCTCAGACGTCCAGAGCAGGACAATTCACCTGCAACACTTGCTCAGACAGTGCCTCCCTGTGTGTGTGCTCCACAGCTACACACCCAAAGCAAAACCTGAGCTTGGGATCTGCACTTACCTGGGCAAACATTTGTTTTGTGCTCTAACAGCAAGGTGAGCGTGCTATTCCCCTGTGTAAACACCAACTCCTCAGACATAAGCACTTCTGAGCCGTGCTGCACTCCTCTCTTGAAACAGCCACTTTCTACGTGGAATCTGCTGCATTCTCCTGTGTCAACAGAGTCAGTGCTCGAGGCGGTCCTGGACTCCTCTGAAATGTCTCTTGTCTTGGATGGGAACAGTCCGAGGGTGTTTATTTATCCATTTTTAGATGCACTCTGTTCCTTGAGCCATTTCAGTAGATGGGTCTGCAAGGCTGGAGCAGGAAGAAAGGATGATCGACAGCACAGACACAGAAGGAAAAGGGCTAGAACACTCTGGGTTTATCCTCCCAGGCTAATGTGGCACCTGTCTTGAGAGAGAAAGGCAAAGGGATTAAAGTAGTTTCCCCTCTCTGGTCTTAGCGCTGGTGCTCCGTGGGAGATGGCGACCAAAGCAGGAACATGTGGGGAGTGGGAGGACCCAAAACCAGCCAGAAGTGAGTCCTGGAATGGGAAGAATGAGGCTGGAGGGAAGGTGCCAGCAGAGCTCCCCGCAGAGCAGGTTTGTGACCCACCCCAGTGTCTCATTTGGGACTCACCCCAGAGTCTCGTTTGTGACCCATCCCAGTGTCTCGTTTGTGACCTCGTGCTGGTGGCTTTGGAGCTGGCCAGGGGCCAGGAGGCAGCAGCAGCAGATGGAGCTGCACAGCCCAGCAGCAAGCCCGGGACAGCTTGGAGCCCGCTGGGAGGGGAATGAGGAGCACAACGTGCAGGGCTCAGGCTCAGGAGCTTGGGGTTAGGAGCAGCTGTTTCCACTGCCCAGCAAGGGCTCATCCATGGGCAAGGGCCAAGGAATAAAATCCTCTAAGCCAGTGAGTCCAGGAAAGCTTTGATAAACTCTGAGTGTGACAGGACACCAAGAGAAAAATGTGTAAGAGGTCTAAATGTCTTCTTAGACACTCAGGAAACGCCTTCAGCCTCAGCAGATGGTGGCATCACACAAGTGCCCAGCTGCTGTTGTTTTCACTGGAAAACGTTTTTGTCATGACTTTTCCCCCTGGATTTAGGCTCCTGTCAGGATATGTTTGGTGATGTTATCGCCATCCAGCCAGCTCTGGATGCTCATTTGGATTGCTCAGCTATTCTGAGCTGCCTGCAGTTGTCTGGGACAGGACTGATGGTCCCATGTCTCTGCTGTTGATGTTTCTGTTGAGGTGTAAATGCACAGAATACCGAAATGAGCCCACATCAAGGAACTGGGCTGGGAAGGAGAAAGCTCCTGTATTTCCTATAGCACCTAACTCACACCATGCCACAGGACGGGGCACTGTCTTCTCTCTATAGGTAGGAAAGCCAAGGCAGGAAAAGTGAAATTATTTGCCCAGGATCACTCATCAGAAGGCTCTGCACAGCCAAGAAGGTTCCAAAGGAGCAGAGAAGGGCACCTGAGTGAGCTGGTGAGTGGAAGACACATGGTATAAAAGCATTGTAGAAGAGCAGAGCTTGCTCAGCCTTGATAAAGCAAACTGGCAGTGATGTGATTTTTTTTCTCTATAAATACACCTGGGGGCCAAACACCAGGGAAGATGGGGGGAAAGCTATTTAAGCTGAAGGACGAGAGTGGCACATGAAAACATCCATATTTATGTCTGAGGAAGTAAAAGAGCAAGTTATGGGGGGAAGGAAGGGAAACATGAATGGCCTGAAGGGTAGGCAGAGGAGATCCAGGCAGGGGCCAAGCAGGAGTGCCTCCCTCAGAGAGGGATTCCTGTAGGATCGATGGCCTTGCAGAGCTCAGGCTCCTCACCCTTCCTGCCCTGCGAGGTGAAATGGAGAGGCAGGATTTTAGACAAGCTTTGGCACCAAGCAGGAGAAGGGAGGGGAGGCAGGAGCAGGGTCATGGAGGAGAGGAAGAGATGTTCAGTCCCGGCCTGAGCAGGGTGAGCACTGGGGAAGAAGCTGGCTGCCAAACTGCTCCTCAACGTCAGCAGCAGGAAAACAGGTGCCTGGATCCACAGGAGAAGCTGATGCTTCATCCTCTCACCCCCCAGGCTTTCCACACGTGCTGGGAAGAGTCCTCACGTCCCTGGGTTGTGCACGGGCCAGCAAGGGGTACAGATCCCCCCAAAATATCAGCAGCCCAGCAGCCTCAGCACACCCCTGTGCTCTGCTCTCCTCCTGGCGCAGAAGCAGAGCCAGACATTGCTTTCTCACCCCCGCTTCCAGGAGCAAGCTGGGATTTCCATAACCATTAAAAACAAGCCTTTGTTATTAGCCCTGTGAATTATTTATCCTGTCATAATTAATGCAGGACCGTTAAGGGCCGTGGCAGAGCTCCCCAGCTCGCCTGTCAGCAAACACCGCTGCAGCCCTGCTCTCCGCTCGGGCATTAAATATGCATTGGGGCTGATAAATGGCTCCAGCACGCTGATCACTGCGAGGCTGTCGAACAAAGTGCCCTGGGCACGGACACTTCCCTCGGGAAGCGCTGTGCTGTGATAAACTGGAGGTGCCTGGGGAGGGAGGCAGCTCCCAGGGAGCACAGGCTCATTCCCCCCTTGCAGCTCTTCCCATCCCCTGCTCTTACCGCGGAGCAGAGACACCTTCTTGGGGGTGGTGTCTGAGCCATCCTCGGGTAAATCGCTCCCCTCAGGCTCCGGATTCACGTCTGGCCCGCTCTGTTTTCAGGTCAGGTGTGGGGAGGATGAACCCCTCCAAGTCCTCCTCGCTTTTCAGAGATGCCAGCTGGGCTGCAGGGCTCCAGGGACACTGACCCCAGAGGGAGATGCCCACTCTGCCTGGGCCTCCCAGGGCCGTGAAGAGAAGGGGAGGAGGACTCTGCCTTGAGTGGCTTCACAGGTTTTAATCAAATGCCTGCAAAGAAGAAGGGAGATGGGGAGTAGCTTGCCTAATTAATAAAACAAGAGGAAATCAACAGCTGCTGTGAAGCTGCTGAACTCTTTTGCTCATTGCTCAGACCAGCCCTTAAGAAGTAAAGCAATTCCAGAGTGAGAGGCTTTCTCAAACTCAGCAGGCTCTTAGGCAGAGAGCTGTGCTGGGAGCCTGGGGAGCAGGATCTCATATGGACCGGTATTACAGGCCACCACAGGGACTTTGTAACAAGCTCAGTGGTTGTCAGATTGGTGAAAAAAACCCAAATCTAGGCTTAATGCAACAAATCGAGCTGCCAGGGATCAACACCTGGATGCTGTTACTCCTTATCCCACCAAAATCCCCTCCCATTAACTTCCCTGTCAGGCTGGGTTGTCCAGGACACTCTGTACCTTCAGCACCCCAATGCTGCTTGTTCTACACCTTTTTCCTTCTCCAAAACTGCCACTCCTTATAGATGACAGTGACAGGGTCCAGAGAAAAGCTGGTCTCAATTACAGCTGAGTTGATTTAAATCCAGTACAAGGGTACAGAGCACATAGATTTGATCAAGAGACTGTAAGAGCAGCAGTTTTGCAGCCTGGCTCCGTGAGATTGCTCCAAGCAGCCTTTCCCTGGCCAAGCTGGTGCCTGAGAAAGGATTACTCCAAAAGATGCAATGAGCTGACTCTACCATGGAGGTCTGAACCCACTGGCGTAAGGGGAGCATCTCCCATCCCACCACTGAGGGGATTTGAAACAAGGAGAGGAAAAAAGAAGCCTTGAAACACATTGTCTGGGCTAATCCTGGCCCAGCAGTGAAGTTCACTTAAAATGACCCTTCTCTAAGCTTCATGTCTCTCGTTTGACGTTTCTCTTATTCGAGGATCTTTCTGGCTGCAACATCTATTTCTCTGTCAACAGCCCTCAGTGCATCTCTTTTGCTATCTTTAGGCTCAGTTTATTGATCCCTCATTCCTATCTATCCATCTCATTCTTTTGTGCTCATTCCTGCCTGTCACTCGATTTACTGCAGGACACCTGTCCTGGTTTACAATGTGCAGCTCCCTTTTTATCCACGTTTCCCCTTCCCCGGTGAGGAGGGACACGAGGCAGGGAACTGCTGGGCAGCCTGCAGTGCCCACCGAGCTGAGAGATGAGCAGCCTGGCAGACAGAGAAGTAGAATTCTGCTTTCTGTCCAGAAGAAACCTCCTTTGGCAGGGCTGGAACATCCCCTCGCCTGCTCCTGGGAGGGAGTTAAATATAAACCAGGCAGCAGCCACCGGAGACGTGGTGTCAGACCCTCTGCCCTGCAGCGCCTGCTGTGACACACCTTATCTGAGGAGATTAGTCAGAATCTCTGTCCTAAAGCTGCCTCTGAATCCCAAACACCAGCCAGACCCTTGGAGATAAGGGCATCCGTGTCAGCGGCCTCAGTGCTCCACGCTGGCTGCTGGATCACGGCAGAGCACGGAACAAGGAAAGGCAGATGAATGGAGAGAAAAAAAATGACTGAGAAAAGGAGGAGGATGAAGACATGCCCTCAGAGCTGCTCTTGTTTTGTTTTCACCTTTCATTTCTGGAGAGGTGAGCTGGGGAAAAGAGAGGCCAAGAACAAAGCCCTATCACTTACCCTGGCTGGTTAACTCATTATCCCTAATGTGTGCCATGCTGTGGCAAGCAGAACAAGGTGAAGGAGAAGGATTTTCTGTCTCAGAGCAGGGAAATAAAGTCCCTCCCTACTCAGCAGACAGCCACTTTTCAGAGGGTTTGAGCTGATGGATGCCCAGACTGCCCAGACACCCCTCCCAAGGGCTTGGCTGAGACCCTCACAAAGGGAAACCCAGCTTTCCTAAGGATGGTTTGTGGCTACAAAGCACCCTGCCCTCCAGGCAGAGCTAAGCAGGTACACACACAGAGCGTGGAACCACCTGGAAAACCAGCTGAGAGACCAGTGCCCTTTCTGAATGAGACTGAGGCCTCAGGAAATCCCAGGAATCCCCAAATCCTGAACCCACCAAGAGTAGAACGTGGAGCAGCGATAAAGGCTGAGGGGGGAACATGCAGCTCCATGAAAATATGGCCAGGGGAGCTGCCAAACCTGACACTGCTCACAGTGGGAGCAGACACACCTCAGGACAATGGTTTCTAGAAAAGCTTAGGGGGCTACACTGAGGACTGTCCTGTAGGATATTATCCATGAGGGCGAAGCACTGCAGATGTGTCCTGAGTCACAGCAGCCTTGTGCAGGAGAAATCTCGGGGCTGGACCCTATGGCCCACGGCAGCTGAGGGGCAGAAAAGCTGCTCTCTCCATTTCCCTGCCTGAACCACCACACTGCCCCTGCTCAGGCCAGCAACACGCAAAGATAGTGATGCAAAACCCATTTTTTGTCCTTCTGACAAAGCCACAAAAGAGAGAGATGAGGAAACAACCACTCGTGGCAGACAGAGACTGGAGAAGATTCATGCCCCCAGTAAAAACTGTCTCCACATTGTAGCCCCAGCAATTCAAATGGAAATTGTTTTTACAGAAAAAGGACAATAACAGGGAGGCTGCAAGGGCACGTCCTTATTTAAGAAGCCCTGTTGGGTTCTTGGGAAGATCAGGAAAGAGGGATGAGATGCTCTGGCTCCGGGTACTCCAGTGTAAGACCTCAGTCCAGGGCTTCAAAACCAATGGTTCAAATTACTCCCGTGCTCTTTGCAGGCTGGTGGCATTTGAAGGTGCACGCTTGCACTTCCCACGCAGGAGTTTCCCCACAGCCCTGCTTGGTGCTCTCTGACCAGCTCCTGGGCAGGAAACCTGAGGCCAGGGTGGGTAATGGTGCCTGGGCTCCATCCCTCTCCTGCAGGGATGCTCCAGCAAGGCTTCAGCGAGCTACGCAGCAATGGGCACTCACCAGACCCCTCTTCTCACGTCTCCTTGTCCCACCTCCAGCAGCAGCACAGGTGAGACGAGCCAGAGGACTCTGTGCAGAGCCTCCTCCTGCCTCATCAGCCAGCACACAGCTCACTATTGCTCTTTCCCCACTTTCAGCGTGCTGGCACCTCCAGCGTTGCCACGTGCTGGCGTGGAAGAGCTCCACAGCCTCGGGACACGAGCCTCACTTCCCCAGACACAGCTCACCTTCAGTGAACTGGTCCCAGCAGCTCTTCCCTCTCCTGCTGTCCGAGCTCAGGCTGTGTTAAATGTTGACATAAGTCACCTCCAGCGTTCCTGTATGAGGGCAGCTCCCACGGGGTAGGGAAATCCTTCCAGGATTCCCCAAAAATGCCAGCTCTTGTCTGACCCGACTGCTGCAGCAGCCAGCAGCTGAAACGACCTAAAACCTCACCTGTGCAGAACCAGGAGCACAGAAATCTGTGGCTTAAAACAGCCCCCAGGAGAAAGCTGGAATGAGAATAGGAGCAGAGGGAGGAGGCACGGACACTTTTCCCTCCAGCACGTTGTGGTTGCAGGGGTTTCTCAAGCTGACTTTGGTTGAAAAGCTGCTCCAACATGGGCCACAGCTGGTTTGTGACCACCAGGAGACCTGGGGTGGGGACAGGATGTTTTAGGGACACTCCCCAGTCCAGGCCAGGGTTTGGGGGTGGCAGCTGAGAAATTTTCTGGGCTCAGGAGACAGCAGGACCTGTGCTGGTGAGCAGGTAGGAAACACCTCAGCCTGAGGTGTGCCAGCAGCAGAGCTTCAGCATCCTCCTGGTGCAAGGAGGGAAGGGAAAAGGAATAACAGCCTGCACACAAACAGGTCTGTCAGTCTGAGCTCTCCCAGGAAGCACAAGCTCTTTGTGTCTGACAGAAAGCAATCAAACCAAGGCCACCTTACAGGGAACCTTTGCCATTGCTTTGCAGTAGAAAGGTTTCCATAAACTGCTGGTTTGGTTGTTTTTTTTCCATGAGACATTTTGTCTCAATTTGTCTTTCCCTACAGGTCATTCTTACAGACAGCAGCCCACTGGTGCCCATCAGTCAGAGGCTCTGACAAGCCAGAGGATCTGTCAGACCACATTTTGCCTCCCAGCTACATTCAAGGTTTTACATTCAACATTTTTAATTCCCCTAATGGAGTTTTCCCTTCAAGGCTAGCACACTATCAGGAACCAGGGAGCACCAGCACAAGGCAGAACTTGGCACAGGAGAAACTTTACAATCCACGTTACTGCCAGGGAAATGCAGGCAGCCACAGCAGGAAAGCTCAAAGCAGACATTAGCCAGGTAAGAGGGTACAGAACAGCCCCAAATTTAGGAGCATCCAGACAAAGGTGAGATACACAGGGATCACAGCAGCTCGAGGAGGAGTCAGACTCTCTGTGAGCAGGCAGGGGGAAGCATCAGGAGATGGCAGGGCTCCTGAAGCCTTGTCTGGAGCAGGACGTGTCTCTGTGTCACCTGCTGGCTGCAGAGCTGGCAGGAGAGCCTGGTCACAGGGTGTGGGGTCCTCCTCCAGCCCTGAGAACGGTGAAAAAACTCCAAAAAAAACTCATTCTGCTCCTGCCCGTCCTTCTGAAGGGCAGCACCCGAGCAGGGACGGCAGCTGGGTGACCCAGACCAAAAACCATGCACGTGGCAGCATCAGCTCCAAGAAGAGTTGTGTCAGCACACGGCATTAAGAGTGATCATTTACACTTCCCTGTTGTTGAGGCGCTGGAAGGCAGGTGTGAGCCGTGCCTGGGCTCACCTAAACCCAGATTTATTTCACTGAGAGTGTGAAGGGTGGCCCAGGGATACCTCAGGACAGCGGCCTGGACCTGGGGCCAGAAACTGGGTAGGAGGGACAAGGGCCTCACTGCGGAGTTTAGCACCATACAGTTGTTCAAAATCATGATATAAATAAATTATTTAAAAGCTGAGGTAAGGGTGAATCTCCTAAGGCCCCAGAATAAGCTGCAGAGACAGTATTACGAGCCTGAGTCTTGAAGATGTGGGCACAGAGGATGTGGGACCCCCGACATCTCAGGGATGGCAATGCAGACTGGTGAGCCAAGCAGAATCCCCCTCAGGGGTGACAGGAGCACGAGACAGGAGCTGTCCCCTGGATGTGCAAGGGACCAGATTTAGTCGAGTCAGATGCCACATGAACTTGCAGACCAGTGAAGAGTGAGATGAGCATGAACCCTGTTGAAAAATACACAAAGCCTGTCCCAAGTCGATTCCAAGAGGAAGAAGAAACCCCCGTGGTGAATGGCACAATGCTCCTGGCAAAGAGCTGAGAAGGCTGGTGGCTCCTTGTCCCTTCTGGACCCCAAGGCACCTGGGGGAGCCCAGTGCCAGGGGCACAGGGGAAATCCTGGCTCTGGCTTGCCCAGCAGCTTTAACTGCAGCACTGCTGATGGCATTTGTTAGGTATTGATTGCACAATCAATAGGCTGTCAGTGTTAGTAGCATTTTAACTGGACTAATAATAACAACAACCGTTCGTTGCATTTTTGGTTATATTGTTCAAACTTTTAATCAGACAAACAATAAATTTTGGGCTTGGCATACGGGGGTGTGTTTGGCTTTTGGTAGATAACACCCCTCAGCTGGGCTAACACATCCCTGTCCTGCAGTGCTCCCCAGGGTGGATGACTTCAGGGTATCTGACTGCAAGCAAAAGCTCAGCCCCACACCAGCCTGATGCAGGGTCCATCCCTGTCTGCTTCACCTCCTGCAGCCTTCCCCAGGCTGCTTCTGGGGGCAGATGTGACAGGTACCATCCTGAAGACTGGCACGAGCCTGACAGCCCCCCAAATTCTGCCTCAGCGTGGGGCTGCTCAGCCCTGGCAAAGCCCCTCTGTGTGCCCATGCCAGCTGCACCTTCTCAGTCCAGAGGCTTTTCCCACCATGAAGAGAGGACACAGAGGAGATTTGCCAACCAGCACAGAGCTGGTTAGCCCCAGGTCCCTCATCTCAAGTAGAGACTTCGTCCAGATTCCCCCAGCAGCCCAAAGAAGCCAGGCATTCCTCCATTTCCTCTGCATTTCCTCCCTTGCAACTCCTCTGGGCCCCTGTCCCAGCGACTGGCAGCATCTCAGTGCTTCCAGGGGCAAGAAACAGCCTGTGCTCACAGCCCACCCAAGGTAACAGCTCACCACAGCATGCTCACTTTTAATTTGCTTATCCAAGCAATAAAGCAGAAATGAGGAATGGCAGCTAATTAAAAGTATCGATTCATGTGGCATTCAAAACTACCCGGACCGAGTCAGGGCGGGGAAGGAGGGATGAAGAGGCTGGAAGAGAGCAGGGGACAGCAAGACTGCAGTGCTGCAGTCCAGTGTATCCTTGCTCCCTGTGATTTCTCACACTGAAAGGAAGACTCCTCTGCTCTAACAATCCTCTCCTACAGGGCACCATCCCTAAGACACTGGGTCTTTCCTTTACCGGAGAAATCTCCATGATTCCCATTCCCTCAGCTCCGTGTGAATCCTCGTTTGACTTGCCCCGTGTATTTTTAAGGCTGGCTGACAGCAGGCAGACAATCACCCTGAAACGGGGGGGAACTCAGCTGGAATGTGTTTCTGCAGCGAGGCTCTCAAAGGTCACCGCTTGCAGAGCCCTCTGACCTTCACATCAGCGGAGCAAACACACGGGAGATGTTTGTCTTTGTGACTCAGGTACGTGCAGGACTCGCAGGGTGCCTGGGGCCGGCAAATCCAGACAACTTCCAGCTCGCCTGCTCTGCACACCATTGCACAAGATGGTTTTTAAAACCAGTGTCTGTCACTCGCATGGGAATGGGGGTGGGTGCGGGAGGATCCTCTGCATGGACAGATAATGATGAGAGATCTCTATAAGCAAGTTTTGGAGCAAGTAATTTATTGTGGAAGGGCCTTGCTTGGAGCTGCTAGCTGCAGCTCAAAGCAGGCCAGAAAGGTGAGAGAGAAGCACGAGGGAGAGAGGGTAAGAAGGCAAGAGAGGGGGCAGGAGAGACAGCAGGACAAGCAAGGCAACCGGGCAAGAGAGTGAGGTTCTCGCTTACAATACATTAAATCATCCTCTGTGTTGAATATTCTAATTTCCACTAACCAATGTGGTGCAAGATACAAATCCTGTAGCATTTACATACAGCCTATAAGAATCCTTACATTACCATACTACATTACATTTTAAACCCTAAAGACTGCTCTTTGGACCCCTCCTCCGAGCCATCAGGGTCTACTCTGACCCTTCCAGTCCTGTGAGCAGAGGGTATTGTTTAATCAGGGAGGCCTGCAAGCAGAGGGCATTGTTTAATCAAGAGGGATTACCTTCAGCCTGCCACACCATTGTTTTCCAGTTGTTCACTAGCTAAGCTTTGGTATCTCAAAGCTTGCTTTCATTTCAATCTCGCTTATAGTTTTCATATTCTCAGCATTTTTTGCCAGGAAATAAAACTTCCCTGTTTCATCTTCCCCAACAGGTGGGAAAGATGGGGGCCATCACCAGGGCCTCAGGTGTCTGCTGTGGCCAGGTGTCTCACAGTGGACAGTGGATGGGAATGGATTCAAACGGAGAGTAGGTTTAGATTAGCTATCAGCAAGAAATTTTTCCCGTGAGGGTGGTGAGGCACTGACACCAGAGAGGCTGTGGATGCCCCATCCCTGGAAGTGCTCCAGTCTAGGCTGGATGGAGCTCTGAGCAACCTGGTCTGGTGGAAGGTGTCCCTGCATGCAACAGCAGGGTTGGAACCGGAAAATCTTTAAGGTCCCTTCCAACTCAGGCCATTCTATGATTCTATGGAGAGGAAGCTGTTCGTGACAAGACAGGAGCTGAGGTTGCCTAAGCCTGGCCAGCGTGGGTCTATCTGGAGGGGAGGGTGGCTGCTGAATCCTCACTTCCCACGAGGGTAAAAACTTTGCGTCTCAAGAGATGAGCCAAGTGAGGAGCATCCAGCCAGAGACAGACCCAGAAGCATCCACAGCCACTCATGACGTAAGAAACTGCCACTCTCTTCTTGCTCTGCATTACCCATCCCATCATCTCCCCATCCCTCTGTGTTGCACAGCTACTGACAGCTGTCCTCATGGGATCATAAAAGAGCCAGAAACTCTGACTGAAAGCTTGCTCCCTGTCCCTCTGACCTCACACAGCAAGCAGATGCCACCATGGCCTAAAGTACGAAGGGAGCAGAGTCCCCAAGTGCATCACCCCCATCCAAGGACTCAAAAGCAAAGAGGAACCTCTGCAGGAAAGGACTTCTGCTCTGAATGTGCTCCAAAAGCTTCCCAGAGAAGTGACAAAGCACCTTCTCATTTTAAAAACTGCCCTGGCAGCCTCCCCAGCAAGGTTTGCACCCACATCATGGGCATGGACCCTGGGGGGATCTCCATCCTCTGTCTGAGGTGTTACCAGTGCTTCCCCCGAGCTCTGTGGGGACTGCAGGCATAGCTCAGGCTCCTTCTGCTCTGCTTCCTCTCCTGTTTTCCCCAGTGAGCAGACTGCTCCACCCAGGCCATTGCAGACCATCCCACCTTGCCAAGCACCCAGGCAGCTCTTCCCAGAGCAGAGCCAGACAGAGAGAGGGCCAGTGGCCACTTCACAGAACCCTCACCCCCATCCCACACCACACCTGGGGATCACAGCGCTGGAGGAGATCAAAGATCCCGCTGCAGCTGCAGGTAATCCATCCAGGCAAGCAGGCAGAGGGATTCGCTCTCTGTGACAGACTTTATCTGGCTCTAAGAAGGATAAACCTAAGTCCTCTACTGTATTTTCCCTCCACTCTCTACTCCAGAAGATGTAATGTGACACGTGGCCAAGACCGAAAGGCGATGTTTAGGAACACGCAGGGCTGGGCTGAGGAGGGCACCAGGGAGAGCCCCATGATGGGACAAGGAAGCCTTCACCCCCAGAAGCCCAAACTGGTGGGTCAGGGGGAGAAGGGGCGTTGGGAAGGCATCCCAGGATCTTCCATCCATCCCTCCAAGGGAGGTGGTTGAGATGGCTTCACCTCCCGCTCACCCATCACCCTGAGCTGCTGTCATGGCAACACACGCTGGGATTCAGGAAGGAACGGGTACTTCTGCTTGTTTACCCAAGGAGGAGGCAGCATCCTGGTATTTTGAACAGGAGGGAAGGAGGGGAGGGAGCCAGCAGTCAGCGTGGGGGCTCACGGACAGGCTGACCTGGAGCTGCACGATGTGCAGCTCTGCAGCTCCTGCCACCCACAGGAGGGGTGCAGCGTTCGTCCACTTTGGTTCTGCTCCTCGTGGCTGGGAGATGTGCTCGTGGCGATGGTGGCAGTCCCCACACCACACTGGGACCCGCATGAAGATGGGGTGATAGAGGGCTTCGGCTGCACAGGATAAAACTGGGACATGCTCAGCACCAAGCTTCCCCTCCGAAGGGGGGCCACACCTCAGAAAGGTCCTGTAATACTCACCAGGGGCTGTGAAGAAAACACACGTTGCCCAGCACCACCAGTGCTCTGGCAGTGGCTTCTGCGCAGGGGGTGGTGGCTACCTTCTCCAGCCATTTCCCAAGAGCAGCCCCAGGACACAGCACGCCCAGCATCACCCACAGACCACGAGAACAATCGGAGTGCAGAGCCTTTCCTTTGGAACCTCGCTCCTACCTGCAGGAGAAGCAGGCAATGCTTTGATTTCAGAGCTACTGAATCCAAAGGAGCCTGAGCAAGACGTTTCCCCCTCCAGGAAAGAGCTGCATGGGAGGCTGGCGACCTTCTACGCCACCTCCACATGCCAGCCCCTGGAGGAC
The DNA here is from genome assembly GCA_013397845.1 of Melanocharis versteri. NCBI lineage: Eukaryota > Metazoa > Chordata > Aves > Passeriformes > Melanocharitidae > Melanocharis > Melanocharis versteri. The sequence goes on along the minus strand of VZTG01009685.1, from coordinate 52,664 downwards.
GGGTGGAATCTCGCTTGCAGCAGCCCTCTGCATTCAATGCCTCACTCCTGGGATAGCAGCACCAGCACCAGCAGCAGTCCTGGTTCCCCTGGGTGCAGAGGAGGCAGGAGCTGGGGGAGGAAAAGCTGTCTAGGGAGCTCTAAAAGAGGCCCATGCTGGAGAGCCTGGAGTTGCCTCTGAACTTTCCTGATTTTCAAGGGATTTGGGTCCAGCCAGCCCATAGGAGAGACACAATGTGGTCAGGACGACAGAGCAAGCCTGGAGCTTGCCCCTGCGCTTCACACCACTCCTCTGGCACACAGATCTTCTCACCAGGTTGAGCCTGCTGTGCTTCAGGCTTCATGCCAGACCCTGGGCTCAGAGCCAGGCCTTCTCTGCAATCCCTAAATCCACTGGTCCAAACTCATATGAGCCTTGTTTGCAGCTTGCAGACCTAACTTAGCCCTGGAGAATGGGCAAAGCCAGATGGTTTCCTGTGCTGCAGTCTCCAGCCCTGCCGTCCACAGCCTAAGCAGAGGTTATTTTGGGCTCGCTCACTACCACCAGAATGGCCTCTTCGTGAACATCTTAAGAAAAACAAAAAGCAGGCAGCCGGGAGGCAGCAGTTATCACCGTTGTGTCCTGGCAGGCTCTCTCCATTTGCCCCAGCTGTGAAATGGGTACTTGCACTTCCCAGAGGTCGATGAGAGAGCTTTTTCTGGGTATCATCCAGTGACGATCATTTCATTCCTGGAAGCGGTGCTCACAGGGGAGGGAAACCCAGTGTGACACAACGCAGTTATGGTTGATTCACCTGAGCATCCCAGTCCCTTTCCTGCCTCTCTGGAACAGGCAGGCAAGGCCTGAAGATGCATCCTCTGATAGCAGAAAACACCTGCTGCAGATGTCAGGGGGCTCCTCTCGTCTGATGGGCGGCTGCCTGGTGAAGTGCACCTTTCCCCCTGGCATGACCTCTCCCAAAGTCAATATATTTGATCCATATTTGATGTCTCCCATCCGCAACACACAGCTGAGAAAATCCCCTGTGCAACAGGAGCTATCTTTGGAGAGAACTAAAAGAAGGAAATTGTTAATAATATATGGACAAGGCAGTGCAGTGCATTGTGGCACACAGGCTGAGCAGACCCTTACAGCGGGGTTTTCCTCCTGGATGCCTCTGGCAGCTCTGTGCTCCCCATCTCCAGGAGAGCCTTAGTGGGGAAACCACCTGTGAAATGGGCAGCAGCCAAAGCTGGATCTGCTGAGCCCCGTGTCCTCTCTGCCGGGAATTTAGGCAGCCTGCAAGTGCAGCTGTGCCATTGTGCGCTTCCCTCCAACATCTGCCTGTCCTGCTCGCTGAAAAAAATCATGGAGCTGCTGCTAATTTCATTAGCAGGCCCGTCAAGCGGTTCATCAATCCATGATTTCCTGGCTTGCCGCCTTGAGGAAACAAGCGGGATCTGCTCTGAATTCACAAAGCCATCCCCTGGGGTCATTTGTCTGAAGGCTTAAAATTTCCCCAGTGCATTATTATCTCGGATTAAAACTGGGGGAGGGAGGGGGCTTGATTGGTTTTTCTCCCCATCCCCGGGAGTGAGGCAGACCTCCCTCAGCCTCCAGCAGCTCCCGGCCCGCGGCAGGAGCTGCCCTGTGCGGGGCCGGGCCGGGGCGCGGGTGAAGCCGAGCGGGTCGGGTCGGGGCGCGGCTGCGGAGCGGCGAGCGGCGGAAGGGGCGTCGGGAAACACCCGTGGTGGCGGTGCCGGAGGTTCGCACCGAGGGTCCCGCACGCAGGGTCCCACCCGCCCGCAAGGAGGGTCCCGCACAGAGGGTACCCCGCGATAAGGAGGGTCCCGCACAGAGGGTACCCCGCGATAAGGAGGGTCCCGCACAGAGGGTACCCCGCGATAAGGAGGGTCCCGCACAGGGGGTACCCCGCAATAAGGAGGGTCCCGTACAGAGGGTACCCCTCGATAAGGAGGGTCCCGCACAGAGAGTACCCCGCAATAAGGAGGGTCCTGCACACTGAGGGTCCTGCACAGAGTCTACCCCGCGATAAGGAAGGTCCCGCACAGAGGGTACCCCACTATAAGGAGGGTCCTGCACACTGAGGGTCCCACACAGAGGGTACCCCGCGATAAGGAGGGTCCCGCACACTGAGGGTCCCCGCACAGAGCGTCCCGTCCGCAAAGAGGATCCCGCCTGGACGGTCCCGCTGCCCGCAAGGAGGGTCCCATCCGTAAGGACAGTCCCGCACGGAGAGTCCCCACCCGCACAGGGCGTCCCCTCGCCCGCACCGAGGATGTCGCACAGGGGGTCCCGTCGCACTGAGGGTCCCCTCGCTCGCACAGAGGATGTCGCACAGGGGTCCCGTCGCACCGAGGGTCCCCTCGCTCGGACAGAGGATGTCGCACAGGGGGTCCTGTCGCACCGAGGGTCCCCCTGCCCG
>VZTG01009685.1:28072-40111 GCA_013397845.1 Melanocharis versteri | reverse complement strand
GCTGGCTGGGGAGCATCCCTGCCCCAGGAGCTTCCCGGGCTGCCTCCGGAGCTCTCCGGCTCTTAAAACACGAAGCCAGGGCAGCAGAAGCGCAGGTGCCGGCGCGGTGGCTGGGCAGCAGCCCGGCGGTGGCAGCGGGGACAGCGCACAGCCCCGTGTGACTGTCACCGCCCCGCACGCCCATCCCCTGGGCATCCTCGGTGCCCTGAGCAGCAAGGCGAGCTCCAGAGGAGCTGCCAGCAGCCAGCCGTGTGTCTGGGGATGAGAGGGGAGGGGGGGAACGTGTTGCTCGGGGATGCTCCATTCCCCTACGCACGTGTTCCTTCTCCCCCCACGCGTCACCTCCGCGGGGGCTGGAGGGACCCCAGGCAGCTCCAGGACAGCTGGAGATCGCAGCCATCCTCAGCAGCTGTGTGTCCAGCGACCCCTGAGTCCCCTCGGTGAAGGGTCATTGTCCAGCCGGGGGCAGGCACAGACAGCACTCCCCCGGATGGCTCAGGTCCTGCCACACCAGGAAATGCACCTGGATTGCTCCCCAGGCTTCTGCTCCCGCTCCCCTCCCAGCCCCCTGCCCTGGGTGAAACAAAAATGGTGATTATTTCCCTGCTTCGGAGGCCGTGCCACAGCTGCTGCTACGATGGAAACCTGGAAAAAGTAGACACGTTTTAACAGCCTCACATCTACTTACCTCTTCTCATGCTGGCAGAGCAGGGCACCAAAAGTGCTGCTCTGGGGTCCCATCAAACAGAGATGCAGAGTTCGAAGGTGATCATGAAATGCACCTTTCACCAATTTCTGCCCTCTTATTTTGCTCAGCAGGTCATTCTAATACCCAGTTAGCAAAAAACCTGCATCCCCAAGACAATAAGGGTCAGTTTTTACCTTCTTCCTCCAGGATCTAACCACTAGCAGTGGCTGAGGCTGGATCCATCCCTGACGGGCACATGGAGTCCTGCACCTTGTGCAGGGCTGAGCTGAAAGCACCAGCACGGGAGTCTCTTTTATCTTTGCTATCAAAGGTTTACCTTTCACTTTCCCCTTCAAAGCCTTCAATTCCACTCGTTCTGATCTCACTGAGCACCCACGCAGCAGGGAGTCCAAAGGAAGAGACAGAATTTCTCAGCCTTGGCTGGGGCTGTGGTTCCTGGGTGAGCACCCAGCAGCACAGGACGTCACCCTGCTCTTGTCCCCACATCACAGACTCCAGGTGACAGCTGACCAGGAGCACCGGCAGCAACGTGTCCCCCTTGCAACCCTCCTTTTGCTCCCTGCCTGCAGCTGCCTCCAGAAGGAACACGGGAACTGCAGGAGCTGCTCCCTCGGAGCTCCCCCGAGCACCATCATGCACAAGACGCTTTATTTGCTCTGCACGTCGCTGTGGCAGTGGCCCTTGGGGACACCCAGCCCTGCCACGTGTGCTGCCCTGGGACAAAGCAGCCAGGAGGAAGAGGCAAGGAAGAGAAAAAAAGGAAATAAAAGCAGCCCGCTCCAACAGGGACAGCATTAACCAGAAGCTTTTCTCCTCCAGATTCCCCCTCAGCCAGGGCAGCAACATCCACAGTCCTGCTGCCAAGGGAGTAAACCTTACCTGTTCCCACCTCCTGGGATATCAGGATGAGACTCCACAGAAAAGAAACATGTCCAGAACACACAGAGTTTATTAAAATATGCATTTTGTGGTCAGCGTTTCTAGATTTACGCCAGAATTTATGCCTTACATAGAAGTCATATTGTATCTTCCACAACCTGCCAGTAATTAGCCCATGAGAACACATCCAGTTTGACCACCTCTCCTCCAAACATCTTCAAGCCACTTTGAAGGTGGTGTGCCCTCCCAAAGTCATCCCTTCTCACCCTAAAATACAGCTTAAAATAAACCCCAAACAAAGCTTCCTCCAAAACACATTAATACCGCTCAAAGGAGAGAAACCAGACAATTTACCTCATTTCCTGGCACCCCTCACACCCCCTTACACACAACAGTTGTGTAGGGTCCTCTGGGGACCCTGACCACATCACTGAGCCACAAAACACAGGAGCCACCTGTCCTGCACATCCCCCCTGCCACAGCACAGCACACCCAGCCCACCCCACCCCACCCCACCATCCTGGCTCTCGTCTGCAATAAATCCCAGCGCTCTCCTCAGCTCAGCAATCAGCCCCAGGTTCAGACCTGCAATTACTTTGGGACAGTTATTTATTAGTCACTGTCCAGCTGCCAGATTTACAGTCACGGACGCTTGACGCGGTGTCAAGCAGAAAACACCCAAGCACTGATGTCTGTAAATAAGCTATTGGGACATCTGGATGACATGTAGATCCAGCTATAATTAGGTATAGGTGACACAGAGAGGTCCTGTTAAGCCTTGCCAAAACCTGCCCCCAGGGCCTGCAGGCACAACTCTAGCAGATGTGCTGGATGAACCACTAAAAACATCTCAAAGTCACCTCAGAATCAAGTGTTACTAAACTCTAGAGAAGGAAACAAACAGAAAAGCTGTTGAACTGAGCTTGTCTACAGCTAAAGAGCATCTGGGTCAGGAATTTCCCTCACCCATGTCCTTGCACCATTACTGAAGTTACAGCTGGGAGTGACACTCCCCTCTGCCACTGGGAGCCTAACAAATATCTATTTTCCCTGACCTGTTTGGTGCTATCACTGTTGGTATGAGGTTTTATAACCCAGAGAGTCACCATGGGGAGGTTTCCCGTGTAAATCTCTCTGGGAAAGAACCGAGCTCCTGGATAAGCCCAGATGCCAGCAAGGCTCTTACAGTCACTTTGGATTTGAACATCTGCAAACCTGCTGTGGCTGCAGGGATGGGAGCTCCTGGCCCCTCCAGCTCCACTCCTGGAAGAGGGGCTGTGGCACAGGAGACCTGGCAGTACTACCTCCACCAAACAGCAGTTGCACAAGGAAGAAAAGAAAACCCACCAGAAGTTTAGAAACAATCAGTCACTCTACAGAAGATGAGGAGTAGACCCCAGCAATGGGCTGAGAACTTTTGTGGGGTCAGAGTTGAGCTCTCCAAGGTGGGATGTGGCCAGGGGACTGGGCCCACCACAAGCTATGCCCATAACAGGACCCCACGTCCACCAACACCCAACACCTTGGGTTTGCATCTCCTCTGGCAGCCTGAGGGCAACTGCACAGAACAGACACCTCCTGTGTCAGCCACCACGTTCTCAGGAGACCTCAGCTCTTCACAGCAGCTTCTCACACCTTCACAGTCATCTAGGCCTGAAGGACACAGATTGTTGAGGGCCCACAGTGCAAAAAGCAGTCCTGGCCAAGAAGAAAGAGTTTCACTGCTGGCCATTACTCCTCTCCCTGCCAGGGCCAGCAGGGGAGGTCGGGCACGGGCCATCATCTTCTCAGCCAGAGCCACGTGTTGATGAGGCAAGCAGAGATCATCACGGAGTACACCAGGGCCTCCTTCTGTCTCCAGGCATGGCACTGCTCCTCCAGCACACGCAGCCTCCCCGAGATCCTCGCCAGCTGCAAGGGAAGCAGCGGGGCACTGTCAGCCCTGCAGCAGAGTGCAGGATGCTGTCAGCACCTCAGGAGCACGGGACAGCAAGGGCTGGAAGGATGGGAGCTGCTGTCTCCTTCAGGTCCTTTCCTAAAGCAGCAGCTACCTTTGTGTGGGAGGAGTGGTGGCAGTACCTCAGGTGTGCAGCAGAGCTCCAGGAAAAGGTTCTTCCCATCAAAGAGCATCTGAGCCCCTCTCACTGCCACCAGCCAGAGGGGCCTGGCTCTGTCCTGCAGCCCTGCAGCCCCTCGGGGTACGAGCTCCATGAATCAACACACACATAAGTCCTCTCCTGCTTCTTTTTAAGGTAAGACCAGCCTGACAGCACCAGGACTGAGCAAGTGACCCCTGGAGCCTCCTCAGCCACCCCACTGTGGCTTTCCCAGGAAACACTTGCAGCCCTTCACCCCCATCTCACCTGCCTTCTCATCGCTGCCACCTCCGTCACCCCGGCCTCCTCCAAGGTGCTCTCTGCAGCTGGGATGGGCTCCTGGGAGCTGGGGGAGGAAAGCAGAGATGCAGGTGGACAAGCACGGCTCGTGGGGTGCAGCTGACTCCCCAGAAACGCAGCACTGCCAGGGGGAGCTGAGCCATGCAGGCACAGTGTGTGCCCAGGAGAGAGCAAACAGCACTTGCACAGCATCCACTCATCTCTTCTTAACCCCCAGCATGCACATTTGTACCCCTCCACCATGCACCCAAGGTGATCAGGACAGACAGACAGACAGCACATGCCAAGACAGGTACCAGGGGAATACACATGCTTGTATTTCTTCAGAGGTGCAACAGAGAGAAAACATATCTACTAAGCATCCATTCTCTGCAGTCCCAGGAGTTCACTGAGGGCTGGATAAATCATCTTTAGAGCCAGTCAGGTGAACAGGTATCCCAGGACCAGTGCTGAAATGGAGGGGTGATCCCATTTACATCAGCAGGTGAGGAAGCTGCCATCGGCTGGAGGGAGCTATCACTTTTTGCTCTTGTAGCAAATTTTACCTGCAATTTGAAACATAGACAAGCGACCCAAACGTCCACCCCTTTCTTCCCTCCCTGGAAACACAGGGGTCCCCCCTGGGATTAGCTACTGCACTGGCAGAGGCAGCACACACCAGGGGCAGTCCCCGGAGGCACAACCTCACTGCAGGGTCCACAGCACTGAGTCACAAAATAAAGTAGATCCACATTGAGAAAAATAAAAACTCCTGTCATCACAGGCTAGCCCAAAATCAGCTTTTCTATAACCAAAACTCCCCTGTGCACACCAATAACTCCCTCACTGATCCCACAGGGGTCAACAAGCACCTAACCCCACTCCTTGGAGACTCTGGGGAGGAGAGGGTGTTTATCCCTGTTTGCAACATGACGCTGAAGACAAGCCAGAAGAGCATGTGGAGGTTCACTGAATCCCCGTCTGAAACCCCATTTGTGAGACAGTACCTCCACAAAATGTAGCTGCAGTGTAAAATGACAGCCACAACAGAAAGAAAATGCAATTCTCCCCGGTAGAGAACCATGAAAAAAGGACACATCCTGCAGCTTTTGACTCAAAATCCCAGCTGATACAGGTGAACACCCTTTAGAGGAGAGACTAGAAATAACCTTCTGATGACTCCTACCCTTCAAGAGGTCACTGTCAGCCAGATATTCCAGTCTCTCTCTGAGACTAGACTTTACTAAAATTCCAGGACAAACAAGTCAGCACAGTCTTTTTGGTTTATTTTATTGCTGCATACGGGTACAAAGCTGTCATATTGAAGGGATGCCTGCATCTGAAGGGATGCTAAGTACTAAGAAGAGGTGTCTGAGGGTGGCTGCTTTCAAAGGGAGATCAAGACCTGGGGAGAGGCCCTGGAATCATCCCACTGCACTACAGCAGCTCTGCAGGCCACCACGGCCTGAATGTCCTCCACTGCTGGAGGGAGGAGGGAGAAGGTCTCATGTAGCCACTAACCAGATCTCTCCGTCATTAAGAAATTAAAATGATGTTTGAAGACAGCTTCAGCCTACAGTTTTTAAGAGCAGAGACATTGCTTTGCATCATCAGCAAGCAGCAGCCAGCTGGGGAGGGAAGGCAGGATGTGCCACCGATGATGGATGCGATGATGGATGCTCCCTCTCCTCCCCTTCTGCCTGGAGGCTTTGCTCAAGGAGAATGAGAAGTATTTAGATGTTTCTCCAGGTGCTCAGCAGCCTTAGAGCAGCGGGGACACCTTAAGGCTGCAAGGATGTCTTTGAACAAACAGGATTTACTGCAGTGGCACAGATAAGGGTGGTGGAGATGGTTCCTCCAGCACATCTGGAGGGATTGAGGCCACTGCACATCTGCTCCAGGGAGCACAAAGGGACACCACACCCTGGCCAGGGGCACTGGCTGTGGGATGGGTGCAGCCAGTTCATGGAAAGGTTAATTAAGTGACCAAGACACAGCCAAAGGTGCTGGGAGCCTGCAGGAGAGGCTGTCTCAGGAACAGCACTTGGGTCAGGCCATCTGCTTGGATTTGGATTCCCTTCACACACCCCTCTCCAACGAGCTATCAAAGCATACAGACACAAAAATTAGTCCTTGCTTAGCAGCAAACCCCCAGCAATGTCACAGCAGCCCTGGGTTACTCGGGGTGCCCAGGGAGCTGGTGTTAAGCTGAGCAGCAGACTCAAGCCTGGCTGGGTTAGCGAGGTGCACCAAGGCCTGGCACCCAGAGCTGGCAGACAGGACAGGAGAGAAAGAAAGTCCAAGGCAGCCATGCAGGACCATCCTGCAGCCCACAGCTTACAGAGCTCGTGCCTGGCTCATGCCTCAGCAAGGCACAGGCCAGTCCTTGCTGAGTGACAGAGAGCTGGCTCAGGACAAGCCGAAGTCACCTGGATGGCGCTGGGTCTTGCAGAGAGTCCTGGACACGGTGGAAGAGCACCTGGCCCAGGAGGTACATGGTCTGGAAGATGTTCTGCATGGAGTAGATCCTGCCTGCCTCCGTGAGGAGGGGGAGTGGGGCACTGGGAGCAGGCAGGGGACACGAGTCCGGCCTGGGTGCACACAGAATCACGCCTGTTACTGCCTGGCCCCACACAACAGGGCACAGCCTGGCATTAGGCGCTGCCCCTCATCCCTTCAGCAGCTCCACCAAGCATCTCTGGGCAATGCCACCAGCACCCAGACCCCGATGTCATCAGCTGGGATGTCTCCAGCAGCCCCCAGACTCAGAGGCAGCCACCAGATTCCTCCACAGCCAACCATGGCTGTGTGCCATGCTGCTGTCCAGCCACCCAGGACAGCTCTGGACTTCAAGTGGGACAGTAGTCCCTGCTCCAGGATTAGCTCAGATAATTACTCCACTGCAGAGACTCTGGAGCCTGAGGCCATGAGCAGAGGCCTGGGGAACAACACAGCTGCCTTCAAAGCTGTCCAGCACAAACATCTCTGGCACCAAAGGCCACGTTCCTCTCACGGATGAGCAGGACTTGCCAGGCACTGCATTGCTCTGATTTGGATCACCTGTGCCCCTCTCAGGACACCAACACCAGACAGCTCTAAAACAGCCCAGTGAGAGCTGCTCCCCACCCGCCCTGGGTGACTCTGGGCCCGTGCTCACCTCTCGTGGTGCTGTCCTGGGCTGTGCAAGGCCAGCTGGGCACAGTCACTGGGCGTCCTGTCCCGCCGTGACCTGCTGCTGTGGTGGCCCTGTGGGAATCAAACACAACCACGTCAGCACAGAGCTGAGCCCAGCCTGGTGCCCTGTGTGGGCTGCAGGGCCTGGGGCCCATCAGCATGGGGAGAGCACCCAGTGGTGGGAGCACTGCAGGAACCCCAGCGTTGGTGCAGGTGAGGACACTTGCTCAGAGCAGACAGAGGGTCCCAGCACAAGCCTGCTGATCTGAACTCTAGCCAGATCAAAAACCCTGAACTTAACCCATCCAGGATCAGTTCTCAAATTTCAGGGAGGTTAAAGCACTCGAGGAGGCAGAATAGCAGCTCCAGCAGCCAAACCAAGTCTTCGCCTGCCCACGCCTGGGACGTTTCTTTGAAAAAGTTTCACACAAGGTTAAAATCTGCTTTTGGCTCTGACCCCAGAACCCTTTACACTGCAGCGATGAACCAGCTCCACCTCATACTTTATAAAGAAGAAAAAGAGGCTGAAAAGGGACCTAAAAAGTAGCAGCAGCAGCCAGTGGTGGGACTGCACCTACCTCAGCCGACCCACTGCTCACAAAATGCAGTAGGAGATGTGGCTGAATCAACGTCCCAGCACGCAGGAGTGCACTGGTTCTGGGTCAGAAAGAGATCCCACCATCCCTACCCCCTCACTCCTAGGGCCTCCTGGAAGATGACTCCTGGCTTGGGGTGATAGCAGCCATCTGGAGAACCCCAAATCTGGGATTGCTCCCGCTCCCCACCCCAGGCACCCCCGTCCCTGCCCGTCCGGTACCGATCGCTTGCGGCGCTGGGCGCTGGCTCTGCTGGCTGAGGGCAGGAAAGGGAGGTCCCCAGAGGGGTCTGGGGACACGTGCACCACGACAGAGGGGACCTTCCTTGGCTGGGTCAACAGGACCGGCCTCAAACTGGTGTCTGATATCTCTACAGAAAGGAGAGAAGAAAGAATTAAGTCGACCTGAATGGCCTTAGGAGAGGAGAGAAGAGAGATGCACCCCTGTGGAGAGCCAAGCCTGAGCCCAGTGCCAGATGTACAAACACCACGCCCTGGGGTTTTTGGACAGCCCAGAGAGGCACAGCCACTGCTTCAGGACAGCAAGGTTTCAGAGCTGTTTGTCAAAGACAGGGCCAAACGTCCTGCATCCCAAAGCAGGGACCCTACCAAAGGCCAAGAGGGAACTGTAAGAGACATGGAGGAAGATGCCTCCACATTTTGCTCCTCACTTGTTGAAATTAAGGCCCCCCCATGTCGTTGGTACGGACACGGCTCGGAGAAAAGAGACAACTGAACTCTCCGAGGGGTTCAATAGAAAAGTCCGTCTTTATTTACTTGCAGTAGGGTTTTATATTCAGAATTATAGAAAGGCTATTGGACTTTAGTTAACCACTTACTTGGGTTATTGGCTAGATCCAGAACACACACGTTTGTTAAAGAGACTATGGTTGCAATAACAATGTTCAAAAAACATTTTGCAGGTGTATGATAAGCAAGTTATTTACAAAAGCCGACTAGCTGTTTTGCAGCTAGTTCCGTGAGAAAGTAGGAACACTCACGGACACAGGCAGATACTGAGAAATCTCTCTGCCACCAAGCTTTCAGCGTCCACACCCCCAGACCTCTGTTGGTGACCTTTGCCCAACTCTTCCCAAGCCATCCACCATCCTGCCCTACACTCCCGAAGAAAAGTCCCTGCATTCTCTGCCCCCATCCTTTCCTCTAGCAAAGCAAATGAAAGGGGGGCTTTATAAAGGGGTCCTACCCCCTAGGATGTTGTAGTGCCCCGCCAACCTTCAGCCCCCTCAAAAGACAACCCAGGGCTTTACCTGCCAGAGAAATCCTATCAGGGATGTGCATCCGAAAGGACGCGGGGACATCCTCTGTCACTGCCTTCCTGTCCCCAGGGCCGCTGCTCTCTGCCACCTTCAGCCTGTTGGGAACCTGCATCCTTTGGTTGATGGCTTCTGTGAAGAGCAGGTCACAGCGCACCCGGTTCAGGTCCAGGCCCCAGAGCGGCCACATCTTCGCAGGTGTGCTCAGATCTCCTGGGGTTTCACACAGAGGGAAAGAAAGCTGAAAAGTGGCAACAGGAGCGGCGCTTCCAAAAGTGACAACAGGGGCAGCTCTTCTTGCACCTGCACAGGACAACAAAATGTGCTGTAAGACAGCTAAAATACAGGCAGAAAGAACCCAAAAGACAAGCACTGCAGGAGTTGTCTGGGAGAAGGGGATGTCCCACAGAGCCCAGCTGGCAGGACAAGGCTGCAGGTGTCCTGGGAGCCACATATGAGCTTAGCACCCACTGCCTCAACTGATAGCAAGGAAAGGGCTTAGCACACGGTTCAGAGCACCCTAAAAACTAGTGAAAAAAATCATTTTTCTTCCACAAGTAACATTTTTTGGAGGGCTGGGATCACATTTTCGTGTTCACGTACACCTCTGAGGAAAAATGAGGTTTTCTAAAAGCAAAACACACATTTTGGTGACGGGTTACCACAGGAAAGGCTTTGGTGCTCAGTTTGTCTCCACACACACGCTCACTGCAGTATCCCCAGGGCCATACCCCATTCCCCCCATGATCCAGCACTCCTCGAGTGACCCACATCCAGCCAAGGATGGACTTGGCCCTGAGCAGAGCTGCCAGATGCTGAACCACCCTCCCAGAGGGGAAGCAAAAGCACACATCCCCTTCCTCAGCTCGGAGCCATCAGCTCAGCTTTGTTCCAGGAGGGGACCAGCACCAAGGAGGGACACAGCCCCCAGCTCTCACTGCTCCTGGGAGCAGCCAACAGCAGGCCAGGACATGGGACACAGACACCACCTGGGGCTTTGCAGCTCTCAGGACACACAGAGGCACCGTGCCTCAGTTTCCCCTTTGCCAAGTCCCAGGGCTTTGAGAAGTGCTCTGGGGCCACAGTGTCCCAAGACTTTCACTGAGCCATACAAGCAGAGGGCAATCAATGCACACTTTTGGGAGAGGAGCCACAAAAGACACCTTCCTAGCTCCCAGCATATGCACTCTTTGTTGTTTCCCAAAAAGCTGCAGCTGAGGAGAAGACCATAACAAGTGAGAGGTGCTGAGGCTGGCAGATCCCAGCCTAATCCCAGTACTGCCCAGGCACTCCAGACATGCATGCACAGCACCCCTGCACCCTCCTTGCTGCCACATTTAGAGCTCACCATGCCCCAAAAGGTCCTTCTTTTCTTCTAGAAAACAATCTCCACCCTAAGAGGGGCCAGCAGCAGCCAGGGCTGCCCACCACCCCCCTCACTGCTGCTCCTCGGGGCACTTTGGACCCTCTCACCTTCCCCAGCCCCCTGCAACCCTTCAGGATTTCACCCAGGGTAGAGGAGCAGAAGGAAATCCCTGGGGAAGGATCAGGGGACCTGTGCCCTGCAGCTGCCAGGCCTTGAGACTCCGGGTACAGGAGGGTGGCAGAACCAGCTCTGCACCTGCCATAACCAGCACTTCCAGTGATCACTCACCTCGTGCTGCCACCTCCTCCTCTGTCATTAAAAACCTTTTAATTACACAGGGATTTGCCCGGCATCAGCAGTGGTGATTCCCTGCTGCCAGCCTTGCAGACACCACATCCCTGTCCCTGCATCGGGTCTGTCCTGGAGGTGCTGCTGGGGACCCCACGCCGTCCCCACCACCCTGCCCAGCCCCAACCCACGGCTCTCATAACACACACACACCCCCCTGCTTCCCCAAAAACCCCAAAGAAAGTGGATTTTGCCTACTCGGAAACAGGACAGTAATTCCTGAGATGGTCCCAAAATGTGTCAGTTCCGCAGGAGAAACCTGCATCAGAACCCCAGCCATGGAGACCACCAGGTTTCCCCTTCACGTTTTTGGTGTTTCAGAGGAGCGAACACCCTGCGTTGGATTCCCAATCTGTTCTCTGGGAAACCAGCATATATTAATAACAGTAAATCTGGAGAGGGCAGATCGGTTCATTTTCTAATCACCTGTGAAACCACTGCAGCTCCCAAGGAACAGAGGGATGGGAGGGGGTGAGGAGCAGGCTCTGAGACTAAGCTATTAAGAAAGGAAAAAAAATCAGCCGTCAAAACTCATAAGAACAAAATGCTTAAGTGGCTGGATTTCCTCCTTTAACTTTCTTTAGGGCTTTTTCGAGCTCTTGCCAAGCACCCCCCACTCGCCTGGAGAGGCTCAGCCTCTGCTTTGGCACTTCTCCTCGGATTTGCAGTGACAGGGAATTTCCGGCTCACTAAGCCGGAGTAGGTTTAAGTCCTGCAAGCCACGAAAACCTGCCCTGGGGAGGGAAACTCCACAACCGCCCTCTCTCCGTCCCTCTCCAGCCCAGGACACCCCAAACAAGGCAGGCGGGGGACCAGCCTGGTCCGGCACCCCCCGTTCGCCTCTCGGGGTGCGGAGCTGGAGGGAGCAGTGGGTTCGCTCCCAGCTCTGCCCTTCGGCTCGGGGATGCGCCTCGTCCCGGCAGAGAGGGGTCACCGCGAGGGAAGGGGCTCCCCAGCCGGCTCGGGGGGAGCCCGCTGCCCCGGCATGGCTCCGGGGGGGCTGAGGGGACACACGGCAGGGGACCCGGCCGGGGAAGGCACGGGGGGATCCCACGCCCTCCCGGTGGGGACATCCCGGCCGTGCCCCGGGGGACGCTGCGGTGGCTCCCGCCGCCCGCACAGCCCCGGCCCGGCCGAGCGAACGGACCCGGGGACGCTGCGGGGCCGGGGAGGGACACTTACTTTGCTTCGCAGACCGACGCAACTCGTCGGACCTGTAAACAGCCGCGCCCGCTGCCGGGACGGGGCGGCGCCGGCGGGGGCAGCCCGGCCCCCCGGTAATTAGCCCAGCCCTCCGGTAATCAGCCCGGCCCCCC
>VZTG01009685.1:17220-27733 GCA_013397845.1 Melanocharis versteri | reverse complement strand
CCCCCGGTATCCAGCCCGCCCCCGGCAGGCAGCCGGTGCCTCCTCGCTTAAAGCCGCAGCCGGTAATTAACGCGCTGCGACTCCTCCTGGTGCCACCTCCCCCGGGAGCCCCCGCTGTCCCCAGCCCTGCTCAGCCGCGTGCTGGAACACAGGGATTGCTCTTGGCAGGGGCAGAACCAAACCCAGGACCTTCCCCGTGTCCCCATCCCCGGGGAGTCTGCGGGCAAACCCCGCTCCCCGCAGCCCCCGGCCCGGCAGAGCCCCGGGGCCGCCCTGTGCCGGAGCTAATCTCTGCCCCTCCGCAGCCATAAAAGGATCCCTTCGGGATTTACGGCAGTTTTAAACACTTCTCAATGGGGACAGGGTCCAAGACCTGACCGTAAAATCTGGGTTTGAAAGGACTTAAAATAAATCCCCCGCTGCCCTAGTCTTGCTATTTAAAGGGGATTATCGAAGGGGTTTAGGAGCGCTCAGAGGACGGCAGGACAACCTGTGCACCTCAATCCCCTCAAAGACCCTCGGAAAATCTTCCTGCACCTCACCTGCCGACTGCTCGGGGCTCGCAGGACCCCCTTCAGTTCTCACAGAGGGTACACCACATGCCCAGGTGAAGTTCAAGGCTCCAGTTGGATGTGTGGGGTTCACTCCCAGACGCTCCCATCCTCACTGGGGGCGGTCCTGCAGGGCAGGGTTGTTGGTGTCATTGTCCCCCACAATACCCTTTGTGGGAAAAAGCCACCCTGTGCCACTCAGACAGTGAGGGTTTTTTAATAAATNNACAGAAATATACCAAGTTTTACAGAATACAAACTGCAGGGATCGTGACCGAGCATCAGAGGATGCAGAGCACCCTTGTGTCTCCCTCCCGTGTTCTCAGGCTCTGGCCCTGATGCTCGCTGTCAGGTCTCCCCATAACCCCGATCTGCTAAGGCTGGGGAGGGGACAGACGAGGTGCCAGCATGTCCTGCCCCAGGAACAGCCACGCTGGGCAAGCCTCAGCTCTGGGCTGAGGGCACCAGCTGCGAGAGCATCACTGGGGCCGGGCGGGATGCAGGCCACTGATGGATGGACAATAGCCTTTCGGTGCTGGTGGAGAGACTGGTGCTGGGTGAACACCGGGTGGTGGCAGTGCTGGGAGTTTCTGGGCTGCTTCTGGGGGGTTGGAGCACAACTCTTGTTTTAATCCATCAGAGATGACTGTGGAAGGACAGCCTCGTTGCCTGGACCCTACAGGCAGCTGCCCAGGAAAAGGGAACACTCTGATCCCACAGCAAAGCACCTGGCTCTGCCCTGCCCTGGCAACACGACCACCCGAGCAGGGCTTGGCCCTGCTCCTGACTGTCAAGGCGTGGTCTCGTGGCTCCCACCCCTGTCAGCAGGACTTCCATGCCACAGCCCTGGACACCAAACACTCAGCCCACCCGAGGGGTCAGGAGGAGAGCGGGGTCTCGCATTCCACTTTACCTGCTCTGGAGGACAAAGAGCCCCAAGGAGAGGGGCCAGGCAGGGCAGAGAGGTTTGGGGTCGGGAGAGGGGAGGTTTGGCCTGTCTGCAGGCTCTCAGCTCTGGGGCAGACACCAGATCAGCCACACTCCAGGAGAGAGTTGAATCCCCATCACTTAAAGCCATGAGACCACATTTGGCTCGGGGTCCGAGACGACCCCCTTGGCCAGCTCTGCAGCAGCCAGACCTCCAGCTGCTCAGCACCCCCAGGGGGAAAGCAGAGAGCATCAGGAAAAGGCCCTGCTACTCCAAAGTCACTTACCTCAAGTACAAGACCACCACAAGCCCTTTTTCCCTTTCCAAAGAGATCTAGGAGATCAGAGAGCACCTTCCTGGCTGCTCCTCCCTGATTTCCACACAGCAAATATCGCTACAGGCACCACAGTGTGGACCAGGCTCCCCACTCCCACTTGGCAACAAACCCACACGGGGGAAGCACCATCTCCCCAAACACAGAGCTGGCCCCACCAACTGCGGGGATGGACAAGAATTTGCCACACCAATCCTGCATCCCCAAATCCTAATCAGAGCCCTCAGCAATAGAACAGGGCCCAGTGAGGACATGGGGTGAGGCTGAGCAGTGGCCCAGGGAGGCAGTGAGGCTGCTCTAATCATGGGAAATGTTTGATGTCTGTTTGAGGGGGAAGTGAGGAAATCAAATGCACCATGGGGAGACCCCCACATTGAGCCAGGAACAAGCTGCTGCTCTGCTCTGGCTGCTACAGCACTTACGTGAGTGGGGAGTGAGGGGCAGGAGATGGCTGGCTGGCTCCAGAGCCATCCCACAGCCCTGCCTCACCCCACCTGGGGACAGCTATTTTTGGTTAGGAGGGTAAGGCTATTGTGTGATGGCACCAGATTGTACAGGTGAGACGGGGGCCCGACGGACACCTGAAGGGGGTCCCAGGCACGGCGAAGGGAAGGTGGGTGGGTGAGTGTGAGTGTGTGAAGAGGCAGGAGGGAGGCAGACCCGCTATTTGCCCGCGGCAGGGGCCGTGGCCACGATCTCTTCGTACTTGGGAGGAGGGTCATTGTAGGAGACGCTGGTCTCCTCGCCGCTGCTGCTCTCCGGGTGGCCCGTCACCTCCTCGTAGGAAGGCGGGGGGGTGGCACTGGACAGTCTGGAGAGGACGGAGACAGAATGCTCAGGTGGGCAGAGGGTGCCGTCTGGCTGGGGGGTGCCCCCGGCTCTGCCATCCGCAGCCCCCCGAGCGCTGGCCTCCCGCTGGTACTGGGTCTCGCCTTGGCTCTGCGACCGCTCGCGGTACACCATGACCCTGGGCAGGCTGCGGCCCGTCCGGCTGGCCAGGTAACGGTTCTGGGCATAGGAAGGGCGGTGGCGGGTGGCCTTTTGCAGCTGGCACCTCCAGATGATGAAGAGGGCGATGACTATGAGAAGAGCCACTCCCAAGAGGGGCACCACCACGTACATGGCGTCAGAGCGCTCCGTGCTGTGCCCGGGGTCCTTGACAGAGTACACAGAGCTGGTGTAGCCTTTCCAGAACTCCATCTGCGACAGGAACAGAGAAACAACCATCACGTGCTGCCGGTGGGAAAAGGACCCCCCCAGCCACCACCAGCAATCATCACTGCCCTCCCCAGGCCCACAAAAGGGGCAGCATTTTGGATGTCCCCCACCCCTCTCACCTGCACTGTGGGAACAAACACAAAAGGTCGTGGGAACATCCCTCAACAGCCCCCACACCAAGCGGGGAAAAATTTATTGCACACCAAGCCCAGCCTAGAGAATCATGGACAACAGCACAGATTTGCCACACGTGTCATGGGAGCTCAACCTGCAGCTGTGGGCAGGGTGTCCTGGCAAAAGCAAGGTGAAGCCATTGCCTGGGAAGGGAATGCCATGCTGGGAAGTGAGGCCACAACGTGCTGCCTGCAGACAGAAGAGGACAAAGGGAACAGCAGAGGCTCTTCCCCCTGTGCTTTCCTTCTGTCCCCAGCTTGCTGAGGTGTGAACCCTCCCACATGCACTGGGGAGCAGGGCAGGACAAACGCACCGTCTTCTCCTTGTTCTCAAACACCTCCTTGACCTCCTCATAGCTGCAGACCTCCTCCATGCACTCCCGCTCGATGGTGCCCTGCCGGATCTCCTCCAGGAAGCCATTGGCTCTGGGAAAGCGTTTCAGGAGCGAGTGGGCATTCCTGGCCCCCAAGAACACTGCAACACACAAGGCAGAGACATGCTGAGCAGGGACAACCCCATACCTGGCCTCTGCCCAGCCAAGCGTTCCGACCCAGCTTCCTGATGCTACATGCATCCCCAACACCGAAAACCCAGGGCTACAATCAGGTAGGACAGCAGGTGTGGCAGCCAAAGGGGCACAGGACTCTTGGGGTCTGCCCAGACATGTGGCACCAGGAGCCCTTCTGTCAGGGCTGAGGTGCTAGAGACATCAGAAGCGGCAGCTGCAGCCACACAGGGCAACAGAGGAAGAGACAGAAGGCTCCAAAAATATTTGTTTTCAACCTTCTGCCCCTGATGGATTTCATCTTTCTGCCCCTTTGCCACAGGGCAAGGGAGATCCCACCAGGAGAGCAAGACCCCACAGGGCTGGGACACAGAGCTGTGCCAGGACACGGGGCCAGCACCGAGAGGGACTCACAGCACACAGTTCAACACACGACAGCCTGCTGGAAGCTGGTGTCCCTGCTGCCAGCTGCTCAGGGGTCATGCAAGCTCAGGTGGCATCAAGGACTCTGTTCAGGCCCCAGAGAAACCACTGTCTTCTCCCAGGCCCAGGACAACAAGGGCAAACATCCCCAAAACACAGGGACAGCACAGGGGGTCATGAGTCAGGGGCCTGAGCAACCTCTCCTCCCGTGGCATCACATTCTCATCCCCGCTGTGTTTCGATGCAGAGGCCTCACAAACTTTCCTCTGCTCCAAAAGCCTGGGAGACTCCTCAAGTCTTCCCAGAGCGCATGCAGTCCTGAAGCCAGAGGGAGCAAGAACAGCACCTTCCTGCCTGCAGGAGAGACATCAAAGCCTCTCCCCCATACCCTGCAGGAGGGACACCTCCATGGAGTGCAGGAGGCAGGCACCTGCCAGGACCTGCAGCAGCACAGGAGGCAAAGAAGCTGTTGCTCAGAAAGCAGAAACTTCACACAAAACACGATCCTTCCAGGATCCAAACACGCATTTCATGAATGAGTGTTTCCACAGTGCAGTTCAACACACTCAGCTGTAGGCTGGCTCCACCTCTTCCCACCAAGCCACAAAATCCTGCTGCTTCCCTTGGGAAGAGGAATCAGTTCAGCTGGGTGATCCACAGGAACCTATTTACCTCCTTCACCCTCAGGCTGAGTCTTCCACTGGATCATCAAGGTGAACCCATTCACTCAGCAGCAGCATCAAAGGTGGCAGGGGGACAGAATCTCCCATCTGGCCAGCTTGGTGCTAACAAAATACTGGCTCCACAAGCAAAACAGTCAGTGAAAAGCCACAAACTTCTCTCCTTAGGGGCCTTTTGCCAGGGAGAAAGGCAAGTTTCCTTCTGCTTTACCTTCCATGTATCCTGCTGCTGAAACAACACAGCAACGTATTTGTGAGAGTATTTGGGAATATCGACAGGGAAAAGATCATGGTGTAAGAAACAACTACTACTGTGCTGTCATCCTGGGCTTGGAGACACTGAGCTCCTTTCGTGCTGTGTAGGTGCATTTTCCCCTGATTTATTAATGCCTTGCTTCTGTGAGAGAGTTTGCAGAGGGCTGAGCCACTGAGGTGTGAATGAAGAGCAGCATGAATGATGTGAGTCACAGATCTTCCCTCAGAATCGACTTTATTATGCAAACCATTTTTTTTTTTACAAGGACAACCGAAAAAGCATTTTCAAGAGGCACAGAAGGCATCTTGCAGAAGGGCAGAGATCAGCTTGCCTTGGCTTTCACAGTTGAGGAGGGCTATCCTGGCTGGAGAGGGAACAGGCTGGCAGGCTGACCTTCTCTTGAGCCTTTCCAGAAGGAGATGAAATTTTACAAAGACAACATTCATTCTGCAAATGTCCCACACTTGGCTGGAGAAGTCTGGCCTCACCTCCTTTGCCTCCCACCTTGATCAGGCTGTGGTATAAACTCTCCCCTCCTTGGCACTTGAGCCTGAGACTCGGATTTCAACTTCCTCAGCACATCTTAGAGCAACAAGCTTGGCTGCAGATCTCACTGTCAGGGTTTTCCATCCCTGCAGAAAGCAGTCACTGGACCCCTTCCCTGCTTTGCCATGCTGAGCTGGCCACTAAGGTAGGAAATAAAAACAGACACACAGGCAGGCAGGTATCACAAGCACTGTCCCAACTGCAAGCATGCTGTGACAGAGGTGTGCGTCCCTCCCCACAATTCCTCTCAGGGACACAGAAATGGCAGGAGAGCAGAAACTGAGTCACTGCTCCCTCCCCTGAAAGTGCACAGAGCTCCCACGTGGCTCGGGACCAGAGCAAGAAAACCACTGGCCTTCAGGAAACGAGCCTCCCATCTCCAGCTGGATCCCCACCTAACAGGAAGAGCAGACAGCCAAGCAGGTCCTGTCCCCAAAGCACAGGGCTGAGGGGACCTTCCAATGCCCAGCAGCCTCAGTGCTGACCCCCTGTGCCTCTCCAAGCCTCCCCACACCAGCTGGAGAACCGGTGCTCAGGAAAGATCAGAGCTTTAGGCAGGGGAAGCAGGAGCAAGGGCTGGGTTCACCTCATCCCTGCTGGGTTTCCTGGGGTGCTGCTGGCCTCTGGTGGACACCACCCCACATCTCAGCTGCCCTGCCTGGGGGGACACCCTCGGGGTGCTTCTCTGGGGAAGGACTGTGGCTGTGCCGGCAGAGGGACAGCCAGGGCTGCCAGGGAGCGTGTGGTGGAGAACCTGCCCATTGCCACACCCCCTCCTGCACATCAGGGTCACCATGAAGGGGACAGCTTGGCAGGGGACACTGCCACCACAGGGGACACCTTCCACCACCAGGAAATGCTGGTGAGCCAGCACCTGAGCTCTGGGAAAGAGAAAAGGCAGCAGTGGAGGAAGGCAGGGACCCAGCTGGGCACCCTCCTCATTAACTGAAGATTAAAGCAGCCTTTTAAAAACACTGCCTGAAGATCTCTGCTCCCTCCCACACCGAGCACAGCACAGATAATGAAAGGCGGCATACCTGTCATCCCTGGGGTCCTCCTCCTCTCCAGCGTGGCTACTGCCTCCACCTTCACTGCTGGCTCTGGCGACACTCCGAGCAAATCCCGAGATCCCAGACAGATCTCTCCATCTCCCCCTTCACTACTGCCATCCTCCTTACGCTCCCATCACACCGGGGCATGCAGCCTCCATGCAGGCTGCCCAGGAGGGCGAGGATGGGGGCCTGAGCCCAGCTCTGGACAGACCACACACCCCTCTGCAGCCTCGCCAGTCTCAGCCCATCTTTAGTGCTGGCCCAGCACTGCTGTGGGTGTGCCACAGCGAGCTCCGGGTGGGGCTGAGCTCAGCACCTTCCACAGAACATGGAGCCCAGGTGCCACCAGCCACACAGGGCAGTGTGGCCCTCAGGATGGGCACTGGCCAGTCGAAGGCATGAGGAGCACTGTTGATGAGAGATGTCAGCACAGACAGGCAGCCCAGAGAGCCCTGGGGAGGCCCGTCCTGCACAGCAAGCACCACACAGAGAGAGAAATGCTGCAGCCTCCGGGTAGTCCCAGAGAGCTCAGACCTTCAGCACCTCCTCTCGACTCCCACCTTGCACAGGGGAGAGAGAAGCACAAGTCAGGCCGGA
Source organism: Melanocharis versteri (assembly GCA_013397845.1). Lineage (NCBI taxonomy): Eukaryota > Metazoa > Chordata > Aves > Passeriformes > Melanocharitidae > Melanocharis > Melanocharis versteri. The sequence continues at coordinate 20,469 of VZTG01009685.1, read as the reverse complement.
CCTCAGACCTCACCCAGGGCTAACAGCCGATGGCAGCTGCCCCCCACAGAGGGTAACACCCCCCAAAACGCACAGGCACCCCTTTCTTGAGAAGTGGCTGTCAAACACCCCCCTTCTCTCCTCCAACACCACCGCCACCTCTCCATCTTGCCTGGGGAGCACTTACTTGCCATGCTGCCTCACTCGGCCAAGGGGGGCTCCTGCCTACCTGCAGGGAAGAAAACAGGAGAGTCACTGACAGCTTAAATTTCCAACCCGATTTCAAAGCCCAAACCTCCATCGCCCAGGGTCAGATTCATGCAGAAAGCATGGTGCTGAGTGGCAGACCCACGACAGATCCCAGCCGAGCAGTGCCCCTGCAGAGAGCCAAGGATTCCAGCTGCCTCCCCACTCTTCACCTGCCTGGAGGGGCTGCAGGGGCTCAGGGCACCCTCAGCTCCCAGAGTGCTGGGGCAGGTCCCAGAGAGGAGCAGGGCCCTTGCAGACTGGCAAAGTAGGACGGGAAGAACTGGATGAAGGATAGACCCCATTTCTCACCAGCAGACAAGATGACCTGCACATCAGAGACTGCTTGGAGCAGCCTGCTGCTCTTCCCTTCCACAAGAGATTGATGGATACAGGTGAAGCAATCATCCTATTTTAGAGCAACTTCACAGCCGTGCCAGCTCTCACTTCTGCAACTCCCACCCACAATCTGCTTGTTGGGCCAAGCTAAGGGCAGCAGCAAGAGTGACAGAGCTCCCTGCACACCCAGAACAACAGCTCTCCAGCTGGACAAGCCCCTTTTGTGCTTCAAAAGCAAAACTAAACAAAACCCCACAGAAGTTAAACAAAGACCTGCAGGAGCAGAGGATATCTGTTTGTTTTCCATGCTTTGTCTTCTCCCTGTGCTCAATGTCCCACGGATCAGACTGCCCTGGGCTGACTATTGCTGCGTGCGGCACTTGCTGTGGCAAAGCCACAACTCTGTCAGGAGACAGAGGGGACAGGACTGCCCAGCTCCTACAGTGATTTATTGCAGATGAAGGAGCAAGCATGGTTAGAAACAGCAGGAACTAAACCACACGCTGGTCTTGGGTCAAGGACTTTAGATACCCAGTTATTCCAAAAGCACATGGATCTGCTCTGCTGGAGTGAGGTCAGGGACAGCACAGAGCTGCTCACAGGGTCAGCAGGGCTGGAAACACAGCTCTGCTTTCACAGGCAGGCACACAGAAGGGCTGATGCTGAACACCAGCACACCTCACAACAGCCACCTTCCAGTAAATGGAGCACCTCTCCCGACCAACATCAGGTTTGCCGAGCTTTCCAAGGTTCCTACACCGTAAGCAGCAAGAGGGCCTGCAAGCCTGGAGCTGTGTCCAGAGGGAGAAAGCAGCTTCTTCCCAACAGTTTGGGAAGCTCAGATTGCAAACCTCACTCTGGAGTTGAAGCAGGAGTGAAGGAAAGAGCAGAGCACCAGAAGTACACGGGAGGGGTCCGCTGCCTCCAGTGCCCCACAGCCCAACCCCACTTCTCTGAGCCCTTCTGGGGGATGTGAGAGGCCTCTGGATCCATGAATTCCCCCACAGGCTCTGAGCAGGGACCACCTGACCCACTTCTGCTGTCATCACTTTTTACAAAGAGACCCAAAGCCCCAGGATAAAAGACAGCACAGCACAGAGAACATGCCACAGTTTCCACACAAACCCTCGTTGTTACAGGCATTCTCCCCCTCTGATGGACAGGAGAACAAAGACACAGAAATAAGGATGCTCCCACATCACACATCAGGCAACAAACTTAATGTCGTTTAATTCAATTTACAGTCTTTTACTTTCTTCCATGTATCTGTGTCAGTGCACCCAGTGCCACAATCAGGGAGATGCACACAAGCCTCCAAGCACGAGCAATGCCGGTGAGATGGGCAGACGCCCCAGATGCTTATTTTTATTTCCACACGCAAATTCCTGGCCACCTCCCCTGGCTCCAGCGAGCAGGGAAAGCTGGAGCACTGCACACGCTGACGCCAAGGGGAGCAGCATCCCTCCTGCCCCCACGCAAGCCGAGAGAAGCCTGAAGCTGGAGGCTGACCTAGCAGATGCCCACCCATTCCCAATCCCCCCCCTCCGGCTTCCCATCCTCTATAAATACCCCATCGATAGGAGGTTGCTAAGGCAACCGTGAGGAGGCGCGAGGGATGCAGCCATGGGAGTGAGGATGCTGCAGTCGCACATTTGTGTCTCCCCCAGGCTCCCCCCATCTCCGCCCCCGCTCCCGTCACTGATGCCAAAGGAGGAAATTGTGCCGGGAAAACACGGTGCGCGCGTGGAGCCGGCTCCCCGCAGCCCCCGAGGGGACCTGGGGGTCCACACTGGGAGCTGGCACATCCTCGACAGGCCCGGGGGGCACAGGGACAGGTTGGGGGGATCCACAGCCCCCAGTGACGCGCCACGGCGCGCAGGGAGGATGCTGACTGTGCCAGCATCACGTAGCCGCGGTGCCAGCGGCCCAGCTGGATCCCAGCAATATTGGGGGTTTTCCGTGCCAAGATCCGCGGCGAGGAGAAGAGGCTACACCGGCTACGCTTGACAGGGCAGGAAGCCTCGCCCTCCCAAAACAGCCTTCACACCCCATGCTGCTCCCTGGCTGGTCCTCACGCCGCCCTGGCAGCCCCCAGCCCGGCCCCTCCGTGCCCAAACCCAACTCCAAATTATCCCCGCTGCACTCAGCTTCCAGAGCCACCCCACGGCAGGGACCCCCAGCTCACCTGTCACCCTGCAGCACGGACCCCCAGCCCACCTGCCCAGCTGTGCAGGGGCTGTCCAGTCCCCCCTCAGCTTCCAGTGCCACCCCATGGCACAGCCCTCAAGCCTTCCTGTCACCCCACAGCCGAGACCCCCCAGCTCACCTGTGACCCCACAACAGGGACCCCCAGCTCACCTGCCACCCCATGGCAGAGCCCCCACAGCCTACCTGTCACCTCATAGCGGGGTCCCCCAGCTCACCTGTCACCCTAAAACAGGGACCCCCATNCCCTCGGCCAATCGCGCCCCTCCGCGGCCCGCGCGCGCCGCCTTCCTCCTGCAATGGGAATGCGGGGCGGGAGGGTAGGCGGGGCCTCGCGCCCCACCCCCAGCTCGAGACGGACCGACAGCCAATCAGAGCGGGCTGCGGCTGCCGGGCGGTGCCGCGGTGGCTGCTGGGAGGCGTAGTCCTGAGCCCGCCGCGGTCCCGCGGAGCGCGGGCGCGGCCCGAGGGCGGCCCCGG
>VZTG01009685.1:0-15198 GCA_013397845.1 Melanocharis versteri | reverse complement strand
GACTCACAAATTCTTTGGGGCAGGGGAGCGAGGGGCTGGGGGTGTGGGGACAGCGGTCCCCGCGGTGTGAAATTTGTCCCAGTTGTGTAAACAGAGGGCCGGGGGGAGGCTGGGGGCGGAGGGGCTGCGATCTCTGGTGGAAAAGCAAAACACAAAAGGGAAAATTTGGACACCATTTGTGAGAAAATCCCCGGGGGGGAACAGGGGAGGGTAGAGACAATTAACAAGGATGATTAAGTGCTCTCCGTAGCCATTTGCATAAGGGAGTGGGGGGGAATATGGGAAAGGGATGGGGACTGGTGGGGCGGCATGATGGACATGGGATGGGGACAGTGCAATGAGCATGGGATGGGACTGCACGTTGGGTGTGCCATGGGGACAGCGTGGTGGGCTTGTGATGGGGACAGTATGGTGGGCTTGTGGTGGGGACAGCACAAAGGGCATGATGAGCACAGCGATGGGCTACAGCGGTGGCAAGCAGATAGCAACCAGGAGTCAGGTGACGACGGAAGAGAGGCTCAAGAGCAGACAGGGAGGGAAGACACGTGGCAGGGATGGACCCCAGGCACAAGCAGGGCAGTGGTTTTGCTCAGGCATCCGTGGCCCATCACCCCAGGGAGCTGCCAGATCCGATTTCCGCAGATGGGAGAGCACGCACTTGCCAGTGCTCCCTGCCCTCTCCTTTGAGTTTTTGAGATGTGGACCACACGAGGAGGTACAGAAAAGCTTCTCCATGCGAGGGTGCAAGGCTGATGGCCTCCCTTCCCTGGCCCCAGCAGTGCCACTCATCCCATCCCTGCCCACTGCTCCTGCCCAAGCTCTCAAGGCAAAGTGCCGCTGGCAGACCGGTCACCTCCTGCTCCTGGGAGAGTTTCAGTTTGGGACAAGGAAAGAAAATAGCAAATGGTCCCTGCTGTAGCTCTGCTATCAGCATCCAAACACCGCTGTCCAAACGCTGGCCGGACCCTGCTCAGCTCCAAGCACAATTTGTCACCAGGGGCCCGCCCTGCCCCTCTCCATCTGTGGCAGCCGGTGAGCAGGAGGGGGCACGGGGCCAGCACGGCTCTCATTACCTTCCCCATTTGCTCCTCATTTGGGCCAGTAGTCTTACAACAACAAACCCCGTGGAGGACAAGCAGGGCCAGGAAGAGCAAACCAAAAGCCCAGGCTGGCTCTGAGGAGTGAGGAGCTCAACCTGCTAGTGTTTCACTGCCCCTCAAACCCCAACGCAGGCAGCGCAGCCCAGAGTGTCCCATGGATGGTGGCAGTCACCTGCCAGCCACTAAAGCTGTCCAGAAGGATGGCAGCAAGCCCCAAACCTGAACCCATTAGGTGAACCTACCCCGATAATTCATAGACAACAAGCAAAGCGAGGCATCTCAGCTCCCCAGTCCTTCCCGACGCCCAAAGGGTTTAATTCTGATCTGCAATAAGCCTCTGACCCAGGCGGAGATTTGCAGGTGGATTGTGCAAAGCTGTAGCTGAACAAGTGCAGCCCCTGATCCCCTGGGCTGGGGCCCTGGCTGCTCACCCTGCCCCGAGCAGCCGCCTCCAGTCCTGGGTGACCCCCGGCTGCAGCCACCCTGGGTCCCACCCTGCACCTGCAGCCACCTCCGTAAGTACCACAGGGCTCCCTCCCGCGCCTTTCTGCCGGCACCCCGGGCACCCCAGGTGTTTCTTTTCCAGCAGCTGAGACCGTGTGGGAGGTCTCAGCGCACAGGAGAGGAGACGGAAAGTTGGGAAGCTTTGGTGCCAAGCATTTGAGGTGGCAGCGGGGGGGACGGGAGCAGAGTGGGGGCCCTGGGTGGTGGCAGCACGCTCAGCCAGGAGCGTTCCCAGGGTGAGGGAGGCCACTGGCCGCGGTGCCGGGGCTCGGCCCGGTTTCGCAAGGCACCGCAGGAGGAGGAATTTTGAAACAAAGCAGAGGGAAAACAAACCAACCCTCTCCACCACCTCTGCCAACCCCTCCCTGTCCGTGTGCAGGGCTGTGGGCAGGAGATACCACCGGCACAAAAACCCAGCATGAGCTGCACCCCAAACTGCTCACCCCTCCACAGGACAGGCTGCCCGGCTTGGCTGGCAAGCTTCCAGGAAGCATCCCAAAGGAGATGCCAGCTCTGATGTAATTCGGCCCTCTGTGGGCTTCCATGTTCTCCTGGGGATGCAGGTGTCACTGTCACATGCATCCCTCTCCATCGTTGTCCCCAGCAGCACAGAAGGGCTGATATCCATGGTTCAGTCTCAGGTGGCCATGTCCCCTTGTCCCAAAGGAGCCTCAGCAGCTCGGGTGGGTCATGGGTGACTGCAGATGCCCTGGGTGAGCCCCACGCAGATGGGGACGAGGTGCCACCCCCTTTCCTCAGCTGGGGGAGCTTCGGGTTCACCTGAAGTCACCACCTGAAGTCACCTCCGGTAGGTCCCAGATAAGAAGGTGCAGCCATAGCTTTTTGGCCTCCTCAGCTCGAGGCATCACAGAAGACCAGGGACCTCGAGGAAGGCAGCGGGCGCTTTCCCCTCACCAGCAGCTGGCTCTCCATCCCTGCCCGCGGCGTCAGTGCAGGGGAGGGCTTTGGCGTCCTTCCTGGGCAGCGCTGCTCTGCCTCTGGAGCCCGGCTGGGGAGATAGCGGAGGTGAAAGGGCGCTTGGCGCTCCTCCACGGGCTTGGGTCAATCGTTAATCGGGGAGGGATTGCTTTCCTCTCCCGCAGGTAACCTCCCCGCGGCTCCCACCCCGCACAAAAGCAGCACCCCCGGGAGCGGGGTGGAGCTGCAGCGCTGCGAGCGGAGCCTCTGGCAGGGCCATGGGAACGTGAGCACACGGCAGGGACCTGGGCGACAAGCTGCGAGCCCTGGGTAGGCGACAGAGGTGACAGACAGCCCCCACCATGGCGTCCATGGGGCTCCAGCTGCTGGGCTACACCGTCGCCTTCCTGGGCTACATCGGCACGCTGACGGCCACGCTGCTGCCCAGCTGGAAGACCAGCTCCTACATCGGCTCCAGCATCGTGACAGCCGTCAGCTTCACCAAGGGGCTGTGGATGGAGTGCGCCACGTACAGCACGGGCATCACCCAGTGCGACATCTACAGCTCCCTGCTCAACCTGCCCGCCGACATCCAGGCGGCCCAAGCCCTCATGGTGAGCTCCTGCGCCGTGTCCTCCCTCGCCTGCCTGCTCTCTGTCGCGGGCATGAGGTGCACCGTCTTCAGCCAGGGCTCGCCGGGCAAGGACCGGGTGGCGGTGGCGGGCGGCGCCGTCTTCGTCCTCGGGGGGCTGCTCTGCTTCATCCCGCTGGTGTGGAACATCCACGTGGTGCTGCGGGATTTCCGCAACCCCGTCCTCCCCGACAGCATGAAGTTCGAGCTCGGAGAGGCTCTTTACCTGGGCATCATCTCCTCCCTGCTCTCCCTCATCGGCGGCTTCATCCTCTGCACCTCCTGCCCTGCCCGGCGCACGACGACCGCTTACTCCAGCGCCTACCAGCCCCAGCTGCTGGCGAGCAAGAGCCCCCGGCCCTCTGTCAGCCAGGTGCAGAAGGCCAAGAGTGAAGTCAATTCCTACAACCTGACAGGATACGTGTAGTGGCTGCAGGTGGGAAGCAGGCTGGCACCTCTCCCGGCTCCCCAGAGCGTCCGGGCTGGCACCAAGGGAACGCGGTAAGAGCAGAGGACACGGCGGCATCGCCCGTGCTCAGCCCTCTCACGTGCTTGGGGGGGTTGACCCCGCTCTCCCCCTGGGATTCTGAGAGCCTTGTGACTGCTTGGAGGTCCCAGCTGGTGGCTTACGCTGATGAAGGACCCTGAATCCGGCTTCTGTTCTTTACTCCATGCTGCCAGCTCGCAGGCAGCCCCTGGCACAGCGGGACCCCAGCCTGCAGCCCCAATGAACCTACCTGGAAAGGGGAGTGGGCTTGTGGCCCCAGGGACCAGCCCGCTGGCCATGGAGGCATCACAGCAGGGTCAAGGGCATGTGCGTGGGTCTGGAGTCGCTGCTGGGGGGGTTGAGTGCTGGTTGCAAACCGATGTCGCAATAAATATGTCTTTCTAGCCAGACTGTATCCGAGCGTTTCTTGGCACCGAGGGGCCAGCAGGGGGGCTGTGGTGGGGGCCAGGATGTGAAAGGTGCCCCTGGCCCTTGCTCTGGCCTGCCTCCCCCACCCCACGGCCGATGGCTTTGTCACCCCGGAGCCCAGGCAGGTGGGAGCACTGCCGAGGGGGAGGAGGGCCACTCCCTGGCACAGTTTGTCCCTGGGCACCACGCTGGGAGGTTGCCATGCACCACTGCTGCCAGGGTGCCAGCAGGGGCGAGCAGAGCTCCCTGTGGGCTAAGAGCAGGCAGCACCTTCCCTCTGTCCCCCCAGCCCTTCTTACTTCTAGGAGTGCAGGTGTGACGGACTGGGGTGCCCACAGGGGGTTCATTGCCCCTGTGTGTGGCACACCCAAGTCCCCAGGCGGTGGAGAGCCCTGGCATTCCCACATCCCCATCCCAGTGAGCACTGGCACCCCCGGGGCAAACATGGTCCCAAGGACCAGAGGCAGGTCCTGGCCGTGGTGGAGGCTAAGCAACCCAACACAGCTGCAGAGAGGCCTCACAGGCAGGTCCTGAGCCCCGAGGCCCTTGAAGGGTCTGTTTTGGGAGAGAAATGCCAGCAGTGAGACACTGGAAAGCTGCAAGGGATGGGCAGGCAGGAGCCGAGGCTGTGGAGGGACAGGCTGCGTGGCTGCAGCCCTGCACAGGAACAGCAGCATGACACTCACACGGGCTGCTGGTGGCACTGGGGGGTGCTGGGCACATGCCAGGGCATGGCAGGAGGAGAGGAGGTGCAGGCAGCCCAACCCCACAGCCCACCAGGGAGCAAGAACATTTTAGTCCGTCTGATGTACCAGTGCCACACGTGAGAGAACTCCTGCTCTGCCGTGTCACAGCACAGGGCCACCCAGGGGCCCCCCTTGCCCGGGTCCCTGTCCCCCAGGGAGCAGGAGGCCTTAGTCTACCTGCTGACCCCTCATAAAGCAATTTAGATTAGGTCATGGAGAGGAAGGGACCATGTTTTCCACTCAAACGTCACGATTGTCACCCTTGCACCAGTGAAATCATGTTTTCTGCGGGGTTAACACGCTCCTGATAACGTTGGATCACGCTTTCTCCCCTCCTCAGAGAGCAAGGAGCCACACGAGGACCCATCCCCAGGGTGACACTCGCTGAAGTGGACCAAGGTGGATCTCAAGGCAAAGACCAGTGACCCCATTTCCATGGCCAAGGGACAAAGCACAGCCTCAACCCTTGACCAGCTGAGTTATTTACTCCTGCCCTGGGGAAAAGAGTGCCCTGGGGCATGCAAGAGGCTTAACCTGCTGGCTGCAGCCCCCCAGGAGATGCTGCAAGTTATGAGGGTCCTTTGGCCACAAATGTTTTGTTTCTGGGCAGCTGGTGGAGAGAGTGGGAGAGAAAATAGTTGGTACAAAAGGTCACACCTTAAAGAGGAGGAATTCCTGGGCACTGGGTCCTTGCCCCTCGCCTCCCACCCCTGTCTGCAGGCAGAGGCTGTGCTAATTAAACAAAGGGGCATTTGAAACGCTCAGTTCAGAGCTTGATTGGTGCCGGGCTTATTAATGCTTTAATTCAAGGAGCAGAAGGGAAGCTTCCCCCAGAAAGAGAAAGGCAGCTGGCACAGGCAGAGGCAGGCAGAGCTCAGGGCTCGGGTACAGACACACTCATCACACTGGAGCAGGGACCAGCCTTTCCCCAGGCCCCCGTGCCACCAGCCCTGCCACAGGGGAGCCCCTAAACTAAGCAGTGGGTGGGCTCAGGGAGGAGAACGTCTCTCCCCTCCAGCTTTCCTGACCTTCAACATGTATGCACCCAAAGATGTGAAACTTGGCTACAGGGCAAGGCAGGTTAACACAGATTTTCCACTCGGGAAGGAGGATGGGGAAGGGGAGGGGAGGACACCAGGTGCACGGATGTGGTGGCAATGGTTATCTCTGCATCACGCAATAGCTGCGTTCCTCATCATTGATAAAGCAGGTTCTTGAGGGCAGCCTGGATGTGGTCCAGCCTAGGGACAGAGAGAGCAGGAGGCCAGGCTGACCTGGGGGGCAGCTCTGCTGATGGCAAGTGTGAGTGAAGCAATGGAGCCGAGCCACCAGCACAGCACAGAGCCAGCCCCTCAGTGGCAAAAGCTGAGGGTGCTCCAGGATTCCCTGCAGGAAAGGCACAGGGGAGCACAGCCAAGTTCAGGACAAGATGGGCAGCCAGGGGGAAAGCAGGGGTGGGAAGAGGGCTGGCTGGGGAAGAGCTCTCTCCATCTTGAGCCCTCACCTTGCAGGACAGCGTGGTGGAGTGGGGAGCCTTGCAGCCCTCACTGGAGTGCTGCAGTGACTAATTCCCTGTCATAACGAAACTAGTCCTTCCCCTCTCCTCTCCTCACTCTGGATGATGCCTCGATGGAAGAAACGGGGCAATAAAATATTAACGTCCCCTTATCTGCAAAAGCGATAGAGGCACTATAAATGCTCAGCACACCCCAACCCTGGATCAGGGACTGCAGCCTCATCAGCTGCTCACGAGAAACGTGCAAAATGCCACAACTTCTTCCCATGCAAAAAGTCATGACTTCTTCTTCCAGAGAGGGAACAACACAGCCCATCTCCGAGGCCCTTGCATCCAGCCCTTGCCCACCAAGCACTACCCCAGGTGCGAGCAGAGCTTCTTCTTATGCAGAGCACTGGGCAGGGATGCCCAGGTAAAAATGGGCACAGGTTTGCCCTAGACCCGCCAAGATCACACAGGAGTCGCTGCTCTGGAGCCCTCCAGGAGAGCAGAGCTCAGCTCCTTCTGGCAGCCCCAAGCTGCTTCTCATCTCTGCCTAGCACAGCTGACCTGAAGCAGCAGCAAATAATCCATGCAAGCTCTCTGGGGAGTATCAGGCCACGTGCTGGGAGGGCCCATCTCTGCCCGCAGCCCCCAGGAATTGCTCAGATAGGAGAGATGGGAGGGGGAAGGAAATTCAGGCCAAGTTCCTGATGGGCCGAGGCACTTGGAAAGGACCAGCACATTCCTCCACCCTCTCCCCAGCCACAGCACACTCCCAGCTGCCTCCCACGCCGTGTCAGAGCCTCCTGGCCCCTCAGCAAGCCAGGGCTGATATGGAAGATTGCCCATGGCTTTGCAGCAGCTTTTTCAGGAGCAGCAGAGAATGCACTGTGGAGAGGGGCTGCTCCCAGGCACTTCAAATCCTGACTCCCAGGCTGGGCTCAAGTCAGGCACTGGTGGGAATGGGAGAGGCATTCCCTGCCCCAGCCATGCCCCTGAGCCCAGGAAAGAGCCTCAAGGATTCGCCTCTGGGCATCTGTGGTGCTCAGCTGGCAACTGCACTCACATTTTGCCTCCAAAGGCTTCCTGCCCTCCTGGAGCCATGGGAATGGACCTGTCTGGAGTCAGGGCAGACCACGCAGGCTGTCGGTGCCTGGCTTTTCTGGTCCTGATGGGAGACCTTGCAATGGAGGCGAGGGGTGGTGAGAAATGAGCTCCTCTTTGCAAAACACCTTCCATCAGGGGAAAAACCGGTGCACAAACTCATGGCTTCCACAGCCTCCCGGAGGAGACCTGTTTAAATGAACCTTAAAGGATCTTTCGGTCTTTAGGGGAAGATATGTGGGAAACAGGGCAGGATGAACTCCATGACACTACAGGGGACAGAGGCCTTTGGGTGCACTGAAGGAGATTGCTAGAAAGCACCTTCCTGTTTGAACAACAGCCCAGAAATCTATTAGGAGGGTTATAAAAGGTGTTTATCTCAGGAAACCTGATACCCGCGGAGAGGACACGGGGGTTTGATCTTCCAGGCATTATATTAACATCACAATCAAATTGTTCCGTAATAATTTGAATCTAATCAGTACTGGAGGAGCTTCAGGGTACTGATCTCAGCAAACCTCATGTACATGCAATCTGTAGCAGCAAAAAAAGGCTTTTTAGTAGAACCCACACCAATTCATTGAGCAAGACATACTTTTATAGTAGTACAAACATAAGCTCTTCCAGGGATTTTACAGAAATATTGGGGAAAACATACTCCATCTCCAAAATCTGCCAAAATCTGCTTTGGAGAATGATTTAGAGAATTGCAGATAAATTGCAATTTAAATTGCACCCTGTACAGCTCCACTGCCAAGTGTCCACAGCACCACGCTGGACAGAAGAGAGGAAGACCAGAGGATCCCAAACACCTTTACATGGAGAAACTGAGCTGCAACCACCTTAGCAAGTCTAGAGGGTCATCCCAAGCAACCCCTGCCATCCTGCCATCTCCATGCTTGGGGGCACCAACATTTTGGCAGCTGCTAATCAAGGTTCATACCTAGAAGAGGCTCAGACCCCAGGCACAGCTGAGCCTCTCCAAGCTCTATGCTAAGCACCAGGAGTCTGGAAGAAACAAAACACCCCGTAAGCAGAGAAACCAGGGGGGCTTTACCAGCTTTAGGGCTGCCTTTTAACTCTACTCAGGATTTCAGGGTGTGCTTTGGATGAAGTTTTTCCCACACTGGCAAACTAATCTTAAGTCAGGTGTCTTTTTTCACAGAATTTACAACACCTTCTATTTCTGGGATGTCCAGCCTGCTAGGAAAGGCTGAAAGCAGAACAAGACTCACGTCAGAAGCAGCATGATTGCCTCGAACTCGCTTTCCCAGAAAAGCTGTCTCTCTAGGTTTCTCAGGTCACTGGAGCAAAGTCCCACAGCACCAGCTCTACCTGGCAGGTGCTCCCAAGGTTTCTCCAACAGATGCATTTGCATTACCCAAATTTTTAGCCCTTTCCTTTTGAGTGGGTGGGCATGATTTCAGCCTTCAGTATTTTTCAAGGCATAGAGAAGCCCAGAGACTCTGCAGGCATCACAGAGCAAAGGGCAGACCTCAGCTATCCCTGGATCCACCACTGTGATGCTCCCGTGCCCTTTGAACTATTCCAGTACACTTTTACTGGAATGAGGGCACTGCTCTTTGCCTCTGGTTCTTCCCCAGCTGCCAGAGAAGCCAGGCACACATCTCACAGAGCACCAGGAGCCTCTGATCCTCCCACGACTGAATGCCTCCTCCTCAGCCTTCTGCCCTTCCCAAACACCCTTTATTTTAGCGGTGTTTCCAGATTGTGAACTGGCAGGATGCTTCACCCCAGGCCTGGCTGCTGGCCAGGGCAAGGCTCACTCCACCTCCGTGCTGCCCAGGGAGGCGGCAGGGAAGAGATATCGGGGGAAAAACAATTAGCTCCTTGTTTTCAAGGCAAGGAGAGCCTTCAGATCCAGGGACACCCTTGGCAAGGGGAAGGACTCCCTATTACAAGGCAAAGCCCCTGGAAGGGGAAAGTGGCTCCCAGAACAAAGTCCCGATAGCCCAGCCCAGGGAGCTGCCAGGATCCTGCTAACACACAATAAATTTTCACCTCCCTGGGCAGACCTGTCCCTGTGGCTGACACCCCAGGGCCTGCTCACAAGCAAGGGTCCTGCTGTGGGTTATGGACTCCTTCCCAAAGCTCAGGGAGTCCTGTCTCCCTGCTGTGCTAGGGTGACGTGCATCCCAAGGGGCTGATTGCTGCCTTGGGATTCTGCAGCTGAAAATAGGTATGTTTTACCTATTTTACCTCACAGGGCACATGCAGCTAATCCACCTAGCTTCAGTACTGAGTAAAATCCTCGTGGGGAATAAACAGGGCCAAACACAGTGTAAAGGCAGCCCAGTCTTATCTAAGGCAACAAGTTTACCCTCAGCTGTCCCTGAGTGCAGCTGCCCTTTCCCATGGAAGATCTTTGCAAAGCAGGGGGAGGCTGCCCAGGAAATGCAGGACTAAAGCTCCTAGCTCAGTGATGGGATGAAGAGAGCCACAGTGCCTTCAGCAGCGTGAGCTGAGGGGAGACACAGCGCTGCCCTTCCCTGGCTCCTTGCACCGCTGCCTGCTCCTGCACACCCCCATGCAATGCTGGGATCAAGGGCAGGATGGGCTGGGTCCCCCCCAAACCTTGCCAGGGCTGCTGGCTGCAGCCCCAGGACTTCATGGGGCACAGCATGGTACTGGCACAGTGAGCACTGAGAGCTCTGGGAGGAGAAGGCTTTGCCAAACAGCCTTATCTCTGAAGATGCCTTTCTGACCTCCTCACGTCCAGTAAGTGTTTATCTCCACTACACAACTTAATCCCCCCAAACTACTCTGGCAGCCACTCCTGGCACTGGCATTGTTGAGAGAGCTTTGCAGGATGCAGAAGAGAAGTGCCAGGTTTCAAACCCAGGTACTCCGATACCAGCTTATCTAAGGAGAATTAATAGCTGCAGTTTGCCAAGCTACATCCATTTAGGAAATGCTCCATCACAGAACTCCTTTGTGTGTTATTTCCTCACACTGGGGGAAACAAATCAGCTCAAGAAATGCCAAAAGACCCATGTCTTGCTGTAAGGAGCATATATTTTTATCTTGCTGCTGATGTCAGATACAGAGAGGTGAGAATATGAAGCCTGCTAACTGTTCACAGGCTGTTGAACGCTTCCGTAGGCTCACGGATCTCTGCTGATGGATGCTTGCATCAAAGCTGGCCTTTGCTCACCACCTCCTCATTCAGCAAAGCCCATTCCTCTCACTAACGCCTGAGTGTCTGTTCTCTGTACATCACCGTGCTGGGCTTGGCTGGGCAGACTTAATTTCCTTCACAGCAGCCGGTGTGGGGCTGGGTTTAGTTCTGTGCTGGAAACAGGATTTGATAACACAGGGATGTTTGAGTTATCACTGAGCAGGGATTACACACAGCCAGGGCCTTTCCTGCTCCTCGCCCTCACCTGTGAGGAGGCTGGGGGGCACAAGGAGCTGGGGGGGACACAGCCAGGACAGCTGATCCCAGCTGACCCCAGGGATATCCCAGCCCATGTAGGATCACCCTCAGCACATAAAGCTGGGGGGGGGAAGGAGGAAGGGAAGACATTCTGAGTTTGTCTTCCCAAGTCACTGTTACAGGTGATGGAGCCCTGCCTTCCTGGAACACCTGCCTGCCATGGGAAGCAGTGGATGAATTCCTTGTTTTGCTTTGCTTGCACACACGACTTTTGCTTTAGTTATTAAACTGTCTTTATCTCAACCCACGGGTTTTCTCACTTTTACTTTTCCAATTCTCTCCCCCATCCCACTGGCAGGGAGGGAGTGAGCAGCTGCGTGGGGCTGAGTTGCCGGCTGGGGTTAAACCATGACAATCACTCCAACACGTTCTCCTTTCCCTGGGTGGCAGGAATAAACCAGGAGACAGGTTTTAGCCCAAGGGCATGACACATGCCATGAAAAAAACTGGGGAAGTCTGTGAATAATCTTCTGAAAAATAAGGTCAGCTATGTTAGGGATAAAGTTCAGATCATGAAGATACTTAAATGGGAGGGAATAAAAAAAGATGCGAAGAGGAGGAGCAGCAGCAGATAAGATTACACATATGTGCCGTGAAGAACATTGAGATCAAGTCTGAAGGAGGTGTGGACACTTCCTGCTTTAGAAGCAGCTTTGGAGAAGAAAATAAAGGTCTGTCTTTTCACCCGCCCAGGGTAGACGCTTCAAAGGATGATTGGCTTTTGGGATAAAACTTCCTAGAATGGTCAGAAGCATGGATGCTCCCTAGATCATTGGTTATTTTGTACTTCAGAAACCATATTTCATGCAACCATAAAAACTGGTGCAAGCATCCCAAACACTGCTAAAGTAAAACTTTGGTTCATTGCAATATCCTGGTACAGACTCAATCTCCTCAACAGCTCTACTGAAAATTGAATATGATTGGGGTGTAGGCCTGTGGTTTGAGGACCAGCTGGAGAGATGTCAGAAGCAAAACAACAAACATGAATGAAGGTAAGAAATGCTACTTTCGAACCATGAATGGAGGGAGATAAGGAAGCTACCTTTGATCTCAAGTGTTCCCACCTGCAGCACTGACCTGAAAACACAGTAAACAGCACAATCTGAAAAATGTCAAGAGAGGTCACAGAAACAGCTCTGAGATCTTGAAAGATGAGCTGAAAATGAGACAGGATTCAACCAAACAGGAGATCAGGAGTGGTAGACACAAAGACATGTCCTACAGACTGCAGAAAACCCCACAGCTGTATAGATATGTCCTTTCTGCCTCCCATAGCAACAAAGCGGCTTCTGTGGTAAGGTGTAAGTGCAGCCCTGGGGAAAATTATGTGGCACAATCCTCACCACGCAGGATGGGGCACTCTCTGTCCACATCGCTGTGTTGCTCAACTCTGACTCTCAGGCAACACACACGGCACACATTTGGTGGTATCACCTCAGCACTGGTTTCTGTCACATGGTCTCGTGCCTTTCCAGGTAAAACTAAGTGTTTGAGTCAAAGGAGTGTCATTGTTCTGGCCACCCACGCACCCTCTCCTCCGTACCCAAGACCTGGGCGAGAGAATGTCCTTCAGGAGGGACAGGGAATGTGTGACTGTAAGGGTGGGTTCTCCTCAGCTCCTTGGAGCCAGTCATTTCATGGTATAAAGGAGGAAATCAGGTTTAATTCAAGATGCTTCTGCGCTGGAAATAAGCACAGGCTTGAACAATATTGAACTACTTGCACTTGTCCTTGTTTTCTTCCCATCAACCATATACTGCAGGCAGCACAGGGAGTTGCAGCATCTTTTGGGTGCAACTGCTCCCTTTTGTCACATCTGGCTGCTCCCAAACCCCTCATCTTCCTCCAACACCCCATCATCCTCGGCATTTCCCAGGTTTAAAGTACAGTCATGCTGCTGGCTAAAGAACAGCCTAAGAAAACAAGCCTAAAGGCAAAACTGCCAGGCAGGACAGCATCAATGGAAGGAGCTGGGCTCACCCAGAGCCTTGCAGCAGATCTGAAAGCAAGCCCAGCGTCACCACCCTGCCGGCTGTTCCCATGGATACACGGGAAGATAAATTGAGTTCAAGGAACCTCGTGTCGCTACATTATTTAACAAACAGATAGTCACGCTCAAGAGGAAAACATGGGCAGAGACCCAGTTTAGCAGCTGCGTGGGCCTATCAGACCGATGGATGCCCAGGTGCCTCACGGCGTGGAAGAGCCCAAATCCTGAAGCTCAGCACCACGTCAGGGCGTTGGCCACAAGAAGAGTCCAGCATGGCCACAGAAGAGCCGTGCTGGTCCTGCAAGACCACAGCTGTTTGTCCACAAACACAACCAGACCTTGCACCTGACAGAGCCCTGGACACCTGGCCCATTTATGACACAATCCAAAGCCTGGCTTCAGGAAAGGAAAGGCCACTCCACCTGAAAGTCTGTGTTCTGGCCCAGGCCCGCAAATGGATGCTCAGCAGCACTGGGCAAACAGGAAAGGAATGTGGGCATGAAGAAAAGCATAGGGGAAAAAAGTGTGTGGAGGAGTTATAGGGGTATTAGGAGAGATGAACAGGGTTGGTGGGCAAAGATGTGGATGGAGCTTGGAGGTGCCGTGGGGAGCTTATGCTTGGAAAAGTGGTTCAGCATGGCAGCAGTGAGGAGAAACAAGAGGGGTCTGGGCAGGAGCTGAGGCAGGGAAGACAGCAGCAACAGGAGGTGTTTGGCCCCACGACTGCCCTGAGCCAGCGAGGGATGAGCAGCATTGTTCTCACTACACAATGTTTTCAGTGCTGGTTTAACCCAGCACCCTTCCCCTTCCCCAAAATCCTGCAAGGAGGAGGAGAAGGTGACCCAGATCGGTCTGTGATTCTGTGATCCTAGGAGATGCCAAGGTTCACTGGGCTGCTCTCAGGACAGCCCAGCGGCCCCACTGCGGCCCCTTCCCTGGGCAGGCAGCGGGGACATGCGGGACACAGCCAGGCCAGCAGTGCCACCGTGTGGGAGCAGGTCACCTCCTTCTGCCAGGACACGGGCAGCAAGGGCTCCCGGAGCGTGAAAGAGAGCAGTTGGAAACACAGACACATACATGCATATATAAATAAACTCAACTCTCACCCTCCCCCCACATCGAAACTTAAAAAGAATGAGAGATTTATCCAGAGAAATTTTCTCAGCCAGAAACCCGCTCCTTGCTGGAAGCCAAAAGACTGTGTTGTCTCTCAAGTGTTTCTCAATAATGCCCAGAAAAATAACTCTTTTAACAGGCACTGAAGTGAGACTGACAGGGCTGTAATTACCAGGGTCTTCCTTCTTGCCCTTCTTGAAAACTAGGACTTGAGTCAGCTTCCAGTCAGCTGAGACCTCTCCAGACCCCCAAGACTCAAAAAATAATGGAGAGAGATCCTGTGATGACAGGGCTAGGAGAAGAACTGTGATTTTCAGTACCCTGGGATGAATCCCATCGTGCCCCACAGATTTATGTGCATCCAGCTGGATTAGCAAGCCTCAAACAAGCTCAGTTTTATCTGGGAGTTTATCCTGCCCCTGATCACAATCCTCCAACACAGAGCTCTGGGGGTCCTAGGGCCCATCACTGATGTTAATGACAGAGGTGACAAAGGCATTAAACATCTCTGCTTTGTCCATGTCCCTCTTTGTGAGGTGTCTGACCTCGCTGAGTGCGGACCGATGTTATCTCTGATCCTCCTTTTGCTGTTGACGTGTTTTAACGTGTCCTTTTTGCTGTCCTTCACAGTGCTGGCCAGCTTGAACACTAATCAAGCTCCGGCCACATGGATTTTCTCCCTGCAATGGTGAACAGCATCTCCCTAATTCTCCTGCATAGCCTGTCCTTGCTTTCAATGCCCATACACTGGGCTCTCTGTTCCCCTCAGAAATGAGTCCCCTACAACAACAACCTGTATTTTTTTTCTCCGCAGAAGTGATTTTGATCATGCAGGTCAACTTGACCTTGTCAACACCTCCAATCTAGATGGAGCATAGTCCTCAGCGCTTGTCCTACTTGCAGAGCCTGGTATCTCTTACCCAAGGGCACCTGAGAAGGGGGGGTAGTCCCAGAAGAGTGCACAGAGAAATGCAGTGTAACCCTTGTGTGCAGCACAGACCACCAGGAACTGCTGATTCCGAGGGAAGGAACCAGCACAGTCAGGAGTTACATGGAAACAGTGTTAGGAGAAGTTCCCTCAGGCACCACTGCAGATTTCCTTTGGTGTCCTGAAGCACAAGGTAAAAGTCTGGCATGTGCAAGTTTAAAACACAAATGTAACAATCATTTTTCTGGCAGCCACAAGTACTGAGCAGGTGTTTTCACTGAACTGTC
>VZTG01009684.1:1249025-1280848 GCA_013397845.1 Melanocharis versteri | reverse complement strand
CTTCCCTTCCCTTCCCTTCTTTTATTTGAACTTCTGTATGTTGGAAAATTTCATTCAGCTGGTAAGAAACTTCAGGTCCCTTAGATTACATCTCTGTTTGACTGAAAATCAGAGATTTGCAAAAGGGCATTTTCTAAAAGATGGTATGTATGCATAGAAAACTTGATTGCAGTATTTGACAAACAAACTGTTCCATACTTCTTAGATTGGTGTATAATTTTGCTTTGTAGGTACTTAGAGAAAATGGTTGGTGAGATCAAGGAGGTGTGCTACTGCTTCTTTTAGCTGAAAATATCAGCAAACATTACAATTTCCCATTTGATAAGTTTTTTATTGTAATATAAGAGCATGCCACAGTTCTTTTTATGATTTGTCAGAGTACAGACAGTTGGCTCTCTCCACTTACAAAAATACATTGGTTAGCTTGCAAATCTAGTTAGTTATTGGGGGGTGCTCTGTGAGGAATTGATGCTGCTATAAAAGAGGAGCCTCAGCTATAAATATGTAAGATTAGAAATAACATTGCTGCAACTTGTAGAAATCAACAGATTTGGAGTTTTTGTTTCAGCCAAGTAATATGGCAAATCCAGGATATTCATACAGGAAGAAAATCTTGTTGATATATATTAACAACCTATAAAATACATATTCCTGAGATTGAACTGGGTAATAAGATGCCACTTATGTTCTATAAAAATACTTTGCTACTAGGAAAATAGTTTTAAAAAGAGTAGTCTAAATCTGAACCAAATTATATGCTACAGATTTGCAATCTGGATCTTCTGATACTAATAATTGGGAAGGGCAAAACTCACCCACCTAACATCCATCAAAAATACAGTGGGTTATATTTAGAACCATAGAATCAAAGAATACCTGAGTGGGAAGAGACACACCAGGATCCTCAAAGTTCGACTCCTGGCCCTGTGAAGAATCACCCCAAGAATGATGCCACGTGCCTGAAAGAACTGTCCAAATGCTTCCTGAAATCTTGTAGATGTGGTGCCACGCTCATTTCTTTGGAGAGCCTCTCCCGGTGCCCTGCCACCTTGTGGATGAAGAACCTTTCCCTAAATCTCCCCTTACACAACTTCAGACCATTCACTCATTTTTTCTTTCTGGTCACCAATGAGGAGATATCGGTTCCTAACCCAGCACTTGCCCTCACGAGGAAACCACAGACTGCAAAAATGTGTCCCTTCAGTCTCTGTCCATGGTAAACAAGTCAAGTGATCTCACCTTATCTTCATATAACTTCAGCTAATCCCACCACCACTAGTGATTAGGCATGAAGATAGTAATGTGAGAACCCTGCTATAATCCCCTTGCATTACTTTTTCCAGCCCCATTTTCCCTGGAGCTCTAGGCTCTGTGGCTCTCTGAATCCTAACCCTAATGGCATCTTGGTACTAAGGTCCCCATCACCATGCATGGTCCAAGTCCAGAAGGTGTGGAGGCAGCAATGTTGGTACCCTGCTGTGATCCCCTTGGCATGCATTTTCCAGACCCACTGTCTCTGGAGCTGTCAGGAGGTTCCTTAAGGTACAGTGAAATGCTGCCTCTGGAGTATGCTTGCTGATGTGGCAGATGGTCTTTTTTACCTCTATATATCTGTTCTGTTAATGGCACTGTAACTCTTTAATATCTCCACCTATCTACCGTTCCCTTATAATTAAACATTAGTGACATGGTTTTATATTCTCTAAAGCAGCATAAATTAGTAACAGTTATGGACACAATAGAGCCTAATTGCACTAATTGCAATCCGATTACTAACTTGGAGGTACATACTGAAGTGTTAAGATTGGATAGCTCCTGTGAATGCTATTCTGCTATGAAGAACTTTCTAAGTCAGAAAGTTTAGTATATTTTCAATCATTCCATTTAGGTAGGTGAAATAAGTAGTGGAACACTATTTTGACATACATCTACTGTTGGAATTTTACCTGAATCTGTGTGTTGCTGGACATAATCTAGGGGCTCATTATAAACAGTCATGTATGGAAACACTCTCTTCATATGCTACAGAAGCTAAAATACACTTCAAACCATCCAGGCAGGGCCTGACCCAAAGTATATTTATTGCAGGAATCTTCAGCCTTTGGGGAGTTAGGTCATAGCTGCAATGATGATTTTAAATAACTACACAAAGTCTCATAGTTTCACATTCAGGCTACATTTCATAGAATCATAGAGTGGTTTGGGTTAGAAGAGATCTTTACAGTTAATCTAGTCCCCACCACACTGCAATGGGCAGGGACATCTTCAACTTGATCAGGTTGCTCAGAGTCCCATTCAACCTGATCCTGAATGTTTCCATGGATGAGACATGTAGAACCCCTCTGGACAACCTAGTCCAGTGTTTCCCCACTGTAACAATTTCTTCTACATATCTAGTCTGAATCTACCACCTTTTAGTTTAAAACCACAACCCCTTGTCCCATTGCCACAGGACCTACTTTGCAGAGAATGGGTTAGAGAGGGCACTGGGATTTGAAAGAAATTAACTTAATTAACTCAAATGGTAATGAACTGTAGCCATTTATTATATTGATAGCTCTTTAGAAGTATTTAAATGTCGTATTTTCACAAAGTTTAATCATGTCTTTCTCCTTCCCAGTAAAAAAAAAACTACAGAAATTAAGACTCTTATTCTCCTTTCCTCAGATGAGAAAAGTGCAAGGAGGTGGATTTTTTATTTTTTTTTTTTGGCTAATATGGAGTGCTTCGGTTCTTGGCAGCCTTTGAGGTGAGCATTTACAATCAGAGGACACTTTCAAAAGACTTCAGCCTAAAAGCTCTGGATGCTAAGCCAAATCTAGGACTCACTTGCACTATTGTCTCTCTTGTGCCTCATCTGTCAGATGATATTTTTAGTGCTACTTGAGCATGATGGTATCTCTGTCTTGCAGAATTACTGACATTATAGATCACCGAGAGATGCTGTATATTTGCCCTGTATTTTGCCCTGTTTTATGCTTTTGCCTAAGCTTCCAAGATTGCCCATTACTGAGGACAGGATACTTGTTTAGAAGCAATTTTCATTTGGCTGAGAACATTATATTCTCAGCTGTGCTGCTCACAGTAAACTTACATGTGGTGGATGACTTTCATGTTCACTTTTTACATATTTGTTTGGTCTTTGACCACAAATTTCTTGTGACAATTATTACTTCTGGACTATCTGGAAAATACTTTATGCAGCAAATTACAGATACAATGGGTTCATAATTCTGTCACTGACAGTGTTCAATTAAATAGTTTTAAGCTCTATCAGTCTAACAAGTAAGGACAGTTCCTTGCTTTTAAGTAAGTTAACCTCTGATGTTCTAAATGAGAATGTGCCCTGTATTCGTACATGGCAGGGATGATCCAATAACTCCAGCTATAAACCACATAATGTATTTCTGCTCAAGGAAAATAATCAACCTGCTGATATGCGCAGTCTTGAGCAGTATCCTTTGGATGAATCTCTAAACTATCGAGAAGGAAAACAACATCTTTTCTGCTAACATAAAAGGAAAAGAAGTACTAATTTCAAAGCCTTGCATCAGTTTCTGTGTGTGCTTATGTATCAGCTGTTAATATTCATAACAGAAAGGTTAGTATTCACAACTTCATTCCTTTGTACTGTTCAAGTTTTCTTTTTTCAGTTTCATATGTCACTTTAAAATGAATATCTTTAGCTTATAGCTGCTGACAATTTTGATTTTTTTTTGGTTTTTGAGTAAAATGCTCAAAGTACAATTCTTGTCAGCAACAGTAGCAAGAATTATCAGTTTCTTATGATTTTCTGATTCTTTCTTCATAGATTACATATTAAAATTCACCCCAGTTGGAATTTGTAGGGTAAAAAGAATTGGCCTGTCTGAGTGGTATATGAGCTAGCTGTGGATGCCACTTATCATAATATCATTTAAAATGAACGACCAGTCAAAATTTTGTATTTCAGTGTATTTATGATGAGTGTCAGTCATTTTTTCTTTTCCAGTTGAAATACGTAGACATCTAGGCACACCTGTGAGGGATACCCCTGGCTTTTCATTAAAAATCCCTTCTTTCTGTGTCTCATCTAATGGATCTTAATGATTTGAACTCAAAAAGATTGAAATAACAATATATTTGAAAGAAAGACCTGAACAGCTATACAGGTTTTGATACAATTATTCACCACCTCCTAAATTTATAGTGCAATTTGTCTTTTTTCCTCTCTCTATTTTTTAAATAGGGAGAACTTGATTTTTCAACAGAGTCACCTTAGCATTTAAGTTCAAAATAAAGAACATTATAAAAGAACTAACAGAATCCTCAGCATGAGGGAGAGTCATGGCAAAATATTAATTTAGTGGCATCCTACAGACAGCACACAACGAAAAAGAAGGATGAAACTAACTTTATGGGTTGTATTTAAGATGATATTTAGGACGTAATTTCTAATGAAAAATAATTTTCTTGGGTTTTGTTGTTTGGGTTTTTTTGTTTGTTTTTGTTTTAGTATTTTTTCAGCAATATCTATGACTAGTTCAAATACTCAAATTCTGTTTATCTTTTTAAGTGCTGTTTTGTTTTTTTTTTTCTGATGGCATGTCTGTTGGAAGTGTGAAATACACAAAAAAAGAATCCTTTATATAGAATTCTGGAATCATAGAATTTCTTGCATTGGAAAAGACCTCTAAGATTACCGAGTCCAACCATTAACCAAAGGCAGCTCTTTGATCTGTTTCATTGCAGAAACATTGTTCTCCGAATATCTTGGTCTTTGAAAGAAAATTTTCAGGAAAAGTTTATATCCTAAGTATCTCATTTGCAAGTAGCACAAAAAGCAAAGAAACATGCTTGTTTTCAATTTATCACCCCAATTAATGAGTATTTATAGTACATCTTGTGATTAGAGAACCATCTGAACAGCATGATTTGCAAATGTCTGCATTCAATAAAAAAAATATTGAGAAGTCTTCACCACATTATGTAAGTTTCTGATGAACTTACACCTGTTTGTATGGTATTTTTTTCAGCATACCCACTACTTCTTGACATCAATATCTTCTGTTCATCTTTAGCAGGTGAGATCCACCAGCAAAGACCTGACATAGTAATTGTGGGGAGCAGTTTTTTGAAGTGTTTAGTGTTTAACATACTTTGTTTCCACTGAAAGCACTGGAACATACATAACAATGAATTTGCTGGATCTGGTATTTTAAGCTCTAGAAAATCCCACGGCAATAAAGTTTCTGATCACTTGAAATTTTGTTTCACTTTATGGAAGCTTCCCTTACAGTTTCAGTTGATGTGGGACTGAGCAAAAATAGTATTTCAATCTTAAAAAGGAGTTCCAAAAATAAAACATATTTCTCTGTTAGTCCTATATGTCCTTAAGTACTTGTATTAAATCCTGCATGATTCACATTTCATATAATTTCTCCATCATACCTTTATACCTTCACCCTTTTGAAAATCTCATTTCTGGCCAAGAATTTTGAATTAACTTTCACATGAAGTGTCATAAACAGTACCTAGAATTTAATATTACAAACTGACATTATTGCAAACTGACATATTAATTTGAATCTACTTGGAGAAAAGCAAGACTCTTCCTCCTTTGTGTTCACACACTTCATTTAGCGCCTTTACGAAAAGAAAGGTCTTTCTAGAATCATTCCAGTGTGCTGCTCTTGTTTCGTAGACAATGGTGCTCACAGGGCATGTTATTTATGTGGGTATTTCTGCCCAAGTCTGTGAGACGGCTCCTTGCTGTAAAGCCGCGTAGAAAGGGGGAGGTGGAATTTGGCCTACAGACTTTACTGATTACCAAGCAGCCTAACTTAGAAAGCAGATAACTTAATTATGTAAATCAACTAGAGATTGACCCTGCAGTGAATTTTTAATAATACACTAATTGGCTGATTGATAAATCAAATTAGACTTTAGTGGCAAATCTTCATCTCAGCATGCAGACAGCTATATCCCTAAATCTTTTTACTAATAGAAGAATTGCATGTAATTCTTGAAGCAGTATGAGAAAAATTTTGGTTGGTTTTTTTCCATTTGTAAAAAGAGGTAATATTGAGCTTAAGTCTGTCTTGGCTCTTAAATATTGATCTTAAGAGAGATGCTCAGCTACCTTTAAGTGTTATCTATGGTAGTCTCCTACAGCTTGTAAATCGGTAGTGAGATGAAAGAGGCCAGACCTTTTGCACAAGATAGTTGTCCAGTGGAAGAAAAAGCTGTCTTCCCAGAGAAATTCTGTGAAACCAATAGAGAAAATTCTGCCTGAGAATAAATAACTAATCTAAAATTCCATAAAAATTCTCCTGAAAGTTTCAAAAATTACATTTTACATTCTCTTTTTACAATTTGTCTTTAGTTATAACAGACATGTAAAATACTTCTGCTACTGCTATGTCACAATAATGAAATATGCTATTTGTATAATCATTTTTTTTGTAGCTACTACTGATAGAAGCATCATCTGGAGATCAAAGTGTCTTTTGTTCTCATCTGAATAAAGCTTCAAACTGCTGCTTGAAACTTTTCTAAAATATCTTTTTGAAGATATTGGCTTTCATATACAGTCTCAAAAGTATCTGGGTCTTTATCTAAGACCCTGAAATTTTTAATGTCATAGATATTCTGATTTTCAGCCTGCTAGTTGCTAATATCAGCAACTGGCAATTTATGATTGAACTAATCATATTACCAAACTTAATGTTCTTAGAATCATGAATTGGATGCAAAAAGATTTTAAGATATGTTTATTATCACAAAGTGTTTAAAGAATAATTTTGGAAATCAATTGTCCTGCAGATCTTCAGGATTTATTTGAGTTTTAAATGCCTTCTTCTCAAATACAAAAATTAGAAATTACATTTATTATTATTTTAAAGCTGAATTTTTATGTGACTTTGGGAGATGGAGTTTTGAAAAGCTAAAAAAGATTAAATATAATTAGAATTATACTAAGATTAGTAATGGTAGCCACACTGAAGCTGGGAAAAATAAATTAATCCAAGTAAGATTTTAGTCATCTGCTATGTCTGTTTAGTACAATTTGACCAGCTAGACATCAATTCCTGTTAATGTCAATGATACTACCTATTAAAATGCAACTCCAAGAAAAGATAATGATTAGAGTTTGATTTCAAGACACTTGTAAAACTTCATTATATACCAGGATGTACACCACCTTGATTCACTGTATAGCGATTTATAAATAAGTTTAGCAGAGACTAATCACACTGGTTTTAAATTTGGACAAAAAAAAGTAAAATTTAATTTCATAAACTTCTCTGGTTTTGTTTTGGTTTGGTATGTTTTTACAAAAAATATGGAAGCTCTGCTATGATTGGTGTTAACTTGAGTTACTGTTAAGTTAAATACACTAAATTCTCAAAAAAAAATTGCAAGTTCTATGCAGCAAAAACCTCATTTGTAAATGTTGTGAATGCTCCATCACTGGAAGAGTTCCAGGTCAGGTTGGATAGGACTCTGAGCAACATGATCTAGTAAGTGATGTCCCTGTCTGTGGTGAGGGGGTTGGAACTAGAGGAACTTTAAGGTCCCTTTCAACGAAACCCTTTCTATGATTTCCTTATAGAAAGATTTAAATTGCATCTTCTTTCTTTGCACAGGATTAAAATGTTTTGTTTTCAACTATTATCCTGAAGTAGTTATATGATTTAAACAATTGATTAGTAAATTGTCTCCCTATCACAGATTTTGATTTAACCAACTGACTATGTATGAAATGGTGGCTGCAATATTTAGCTGTATTAAAGTGTAAACATTAATATCTATACCAAAATTTAATCCACTTGATATTTCCCCTGTTTTCACTGAGCAGTCACACTCTTAGTCAGAGCCCATGCAAAATAATCAGCATGGACTTCTGGTAGTTTCTGGCACCTTGAATACAAGAAATGGAACAAGATTCTTTTCCCAGGAGCATCAGCAGAGGATTTGGTGTCTGTTTCACCCCTCTCTCTTCCACTAGTTGTATGACCTGGAGCTTTAGGCAATCTTCAAGAAGCGTAGGAGTGGTGACTTGCAAATTAAATAATTATTTTGACTTTTGTAGTCCTTTGACAAACATTCAGATGGCAGTTATGGATCAGCTGGCAACAATGTCTTATATATGTTTTAGGTGCACAAAATAATAATCCTGAACTATCCTTGTCTCCACTGGTTTCTCATGAAATAATCTGTCTCACCTCCAGCCCTCAGTGGTAGCTGAGACCATTTCTGAAAGGCTGTCTTAAAACTGCTGTGAATGGGCTCTGGTACTGTTCTGCTTTATCTTGTGTCTCTTCTAATTCACACAGTTTTGGCTTTTGGCATTCTTAGGTGATGCTTCTCAGTATTCCTCTGTCTTTATTTCCTGTCCACAGAGTGCCTCCACCATTAGTTACATCTATGCAACTACCTTACTCAATCCTCATCTGAATTTCCTTTCCTTTTCCATTAAAATTTGGAATATTTCTTTTAAAAACCCTGACTGGTTTGAGATGAGTTCTTCAGGGACTTTTTGTTTGTATGTTTTGCCTTTTTGCTGTTGTTATTTTCATTCAGGACTTTTGAAAAATTCTTTTCTTGGGGAAGAACTGAAACATTCTGTGGTTCAACTTTGTATTGGAATAGGAATGACAGCATGCAATGTTCTACATCACTATTTTTTTTTTTTTTTTTACATTTTTCACATCTTTCCTTCCCAGTTAAACTCCTTTGTAAGCATAGAGCTTCCTGAATATGCTGAAAGCATCTTCTTGAGACCATGGGCTAGTCACCGAGGCAAACTTCTCAGATGTGCAAAGGCCTGCCCTTCAGGATTCTACAAAATTCAAAAACATTTCACAAGACTTTCTCATGAGACAGATTTAGTCCTGCGTTCATATTTACCAGTTCTTAAGAACCCTGCAAGTACACCTAAATTGGTAGTGTTCTTGACCAAACTTGATTTAACCTAATCTGACTTCAAAGGCAGTTTCTTACTATAAAAGAAAACTGGACTTTTTGTTATATTAGGTGCATTAAAAAGACTTGCCTCCAAAAAGGAAAGAAGAGGCTTTTAAAGAGAAAACATCAGAAATCTCCCCAGAAATGACAAGTTGACAACTCAATAATAAAAGAAAAAAACTTGATGGCCTACTTCTTGCATTTCAAGGTAATGTTTTGCTGTCATTTCTGTTTGAGAGGACTTAATCTGATGTCATACTGTACTCCTGGATTTGTATCTGTATCTCTTCCTCTCTGGTAGGAGTCAGACCAGGTGATCTTTTAGTTGCGACAAGTTTGAAGTTTTCTTATATGCAGTAGGTTGTGTTTGGTGATACTGTGCTAGCTCCACAAGCTTTTTGTTTCTTTTGGTTTCTTTTTAATGAGGAACACTTATTTTCTAATGTGTTTACTGTGCACCAGAAACACAGAGGCCAGGGCTGCCAGGGAATATCTATCCCCTCACCAATCAGAGGAGTAAACCTGAAGGTGTGCAAATCCATACACATATGTATGCGCTCTTGTATGTATATACATGTATGTGTGAATGTATAGGTGTGCCTGCACACAGACACACACACAATCATGTAGACATACCAGCATATATGTATCTAAATACAGGCCACATACATATCCTTAACCTTAAAGGTTAAAACAAAATTCTGTGAAAAAAACCCATGGACTACAGTTGTTTGAAGCAATTCTGCAAATGGCTGAGGTTGCATTCCCTTCGTAGTATATTTAATTTCATATGTCTGAGCCTGGCACAGCTCTCTGAAATTCTGCAATTCTTACATTTTGAAAGTATAGCATTCCTGTTGCACAATAACCAAAAAACTATGATTTCAGATTGCATTCTTCTAATCCACATCCACAATCATGATGAGTCATAAGAAATGAGAATGAATGGACTCTTCAGTGTTTTCTCTGCAACTTGCAGACAGAACACATATCCTAAAAAAAACCAAACCACAAAATAACCCAAAGCTTCAAAATTAGAAAAAGAGACATTTAAGAATAGGCACATGAGAATAAATGAACAATACTTGAAAAATGCTCTTGTACTTGTTTATGTTAGAAAGTTTGTATTTTTCAGACAGTGCTGACTCACCAAACAACTCATCTGACAAAAAAATAATTTTACATTCTAACCATTATGCAACCAAATTATTTATGGTCAGATATATTTTACACAGCAATAATTAACCCTCACCATTGCCTTCAACAGCATCATCAGGAAGAATGACTAACATTCATGTTAGTTATAGCGGTTGAAGATACATTGAGTGATTCTGAATTAATTAGCGCTGCTTTGCAGTACAGCTGTTGGATGTGCACTGGCAAGACAAGCACTAACAGCCTGTGTATTGTTACTGTTCACAAGTATTCATTTTTCAGCTTTGCCATATGCATATATTATGTGTAATGGTTCTGAAAACTCCCTTTCACAGATCTTAACGATATTGTGCCTCATGTAAGCTGAAGTGAAAGAGGAAAGAAAAAGACAAAATCAATCAGATAAGCTTCTTTGCTATTCTTCTTTAATACCTCCTTTAAATCTCCTTTTGGCTGTGATGCTTACAAAATACCAGCTGCAGTACTGAAATCCCAGGCTGCCTATCATACTCCTCATATTCCTTCCATGTCTTTCTCTATCTCTATACCTGATACAGATTATCTGATTGAAAACCATATAAAATTAATGCAACCATTCAGTTCTGTGCTTAAACCCTATCTGTTTTTAGGGTCTCAATCTACAAATAAAGAAATAGCTAATAACAGAATATATGATACAGTATCAATTTGGATTTTGAGACATGCTGAAGAAAAGAATGTGATTTCTTTAACATCATCGTATAAAGAAAATACAGCTAATATAATGCATGCAAATAAGCCTTCTTATGGACTAATCCTTAGGGAAGTCATTGAATTTGGTCAAAATTCTTGTTAAATAGCTATTCTTTGTCTGAACCAGAAAAATCTGGTCAAATTAATATTTAACATTTTGTTCAATGTATTTTTTATTCAAAATACTAGGGATCAGCATGGAAAATACTGTCTCAGTCCAGAAATTTTGGTCCTATATTGTTCATATCACTGAGTAGTAGTTTAATTGCCTCTTTTGTACTATGGAAAATGTATCAGATACCACGTTATGAACATGAGGGAAAGCACAAGCTTTTTGAACCATTTCTTTGCGGAGCCAGACACCTCAGGATTTTGCAGTTTCTGCCAAGGAGCAGAGATCATAGAATCATAAAATCATAGAATATGCTGAGCTGCAAGGGAACCATCAGGATTATCAAGTCCAATTCCTGGCCCTACACAGGACACACCAAGAATCACTCTGTGTGCCTGAGAGCATTGTCCAAACACTTCTTGAGCTCATAGTCCTGGCACTGGTCACGAAAGTGAAGAGGTGAGTACTTGCCCTTTTTCTACCCCTCATGAGGAATAGGTCTCCCCTCAGTCTCTTCCAGGCTGATCAGACTCGGTGACTTTAGCTGCTCCTCATATGGCTTCCCCTCAAGGCCCTTCACTATCCTCCCTGCCCTCCTTTGGACACTCTCTAACAGCTCCCTGTCTTTCTTACATTGNCTCTCTAACAGCTCCATGTCTTTCTGACATTGTGGCACTCAAAACTGCCCCCAGCCCTTGAGGTGAGGCCGCCCCAGTGCAGAGCAGAGCAGGACAATCCCCTCCCTTGCTGGGCTGGCGATGCTGTGCCTGATGCCCCCCCAAGGACACAGCTGGCCCTCCTGGCTGCCAGGGCACTGCTGCCTAAGGAAGGCTGTTTGGAACAGAGGCTAGACAGAGTTAGAAGAATAAAGTAGATATTTATTGGAAGGCCTTTACAGGACACACCCTGGGAGCACAAGAGTCTGGCCAAGACTACACCCAAGATAGACGCCTGGCCACGCGTTCTCGCCCTTTTTATAAGTTTTGGTCCATTTACATATTTGGGCCCATTGTCCAACCACACCTTCAGTCCACGTAGTCCCATCCTTCCAGATTGTTCCCTCTCAATTCATGGTTGCTTACATTCTTGAGGTTTGAAGTTGCAAATGTCCTTGGTTCTTCGGGCTGGAAAACGATGTGTTTTGTCTAGCCAGGCTACAAGAAGAACTTGTTAGTGCTATACATGAAGCCCAGAGTTACACACTAACGCAGTACAAAATTTGAAAAATATGAAAACTAAATTTAAAGGTATCAGCACTGCTGACTCACATTCAACTTGCCATTGACCAGCCCTCACAGCATTGCTCTCCAGCATCTCATTCCCAGTCTGTCTGTACAGCCAGGGTTGCCCCATCCCAGGTGCAGAATCCAGCACTTGCCCCTGTTGAACTTCATCTGGTTGGTGATCGCCCAGACCTCTAATTTGTGCACATCTCTCTGCAGGGCCTCTTTGCCCTTGAGAGCGTCTACACCTCCTCCCAGTTTGGTGTCATTGGCAAACTTATTTAGCATTCCTTTGGCCTTCACTGCTACATCCCATAGGGCTTTATTCAACTTTTAACTCAGTTCTTGCAGATTTTCACTTGATAATACTTTTCCCATGCTGTCTCTTTCTTCTGTAGAATGCTCCATTCCACAAATCTGGGGCCTGCTTCTTTGTCTTTTACTCAAGTGTCTACTTACTACAAACATAACTGGGAATATTATTTGCACAAACAATTCCACTAAAAGAATCTGATCAAGAGACTGGGGGGAAAACAAAAAAACCAAAACAAACAGGACTTTTATTGTACTGAGTACAGGACTGCACTGAACACGCTAATGATAAAACATATGACCTTGTCCCTAATCTCCCTTATAACACAATTATATAATCTCCAAAAAAGCAAGGTTTATTTCTGCAGCAATTTTTGTATAAATGGTGGCTACTAGTAACAGATCCACACATGGAGAAATTATTAGATACCCAGTTAACTCAAAGAGGTATTCTGTATTTTGAAGCGCTTGTAAGATTACATCAGAGAAACCTTTGGCTATTTTCCCAGCTTGCCTATTTCAAAATCAATAACTTTTTTTGATTATAAAGTGTCTTCTTTTAATTTTTTTTTAATGTAGTAGTTCAGAAAGTTGAATATCAGTCTTCTTTTAAAAAATATTTATCTCAAGGACATTTATAGATCCTCAATCTGGATTACTGTACTGGCACAAAGATTTGTTTTAGAATAAATTACTTGCATTCAGACATTTAAAATGTGTGACTTTACTGAAAGACTTCACAGAACTTTCTGTGTTTCCCCAGAAAATTTCTGTCCACTGCTTGCATGCATGTTTGGCTTGACAATTATTCTTCCACCCAGTGCACACATTTGCTGTGTGACAGGAGTGGCAAATGTAGAGCACAAAGCTAGACATGCACAGGCTGTGGACTGTAGGCTAGATCTTAGCCAGGCTGCACTGAACATCTCATGGATACCAATGACCTAGGCAGCAGCAGGCAAATTATATATAAACCCTCCAGGTTATAGACAGTGAATCTAAAGTAGCACATGGCAACAGCCAGCAACAAATCCTTCTGTTCAGGACTTGGAGCCCTGAGTGTGGCATCTGGGCCCAGTGATTGCCAGCTCTGCTCTCAGACAGCATCAAAGATTGACTCATCTGCAAAAATAGGCAGAGGAAAATGAAGGCCAAGGGGTCTGTGTACAGCCTTCTCCTGCCAGCTACATGAGGAGGGAGTGCCAAATATATTTTAGTAGTGTTTTAGCCACGATCATATTGATGAGTCCAAGGATTTAAAAATGCATTAGTGTCAGATAAAACCTGTGTTGTATGTATTGGTTTTATTAAGAGAGTATTAGATATTACATTCTCCAAACACTGTATATTTGAAATATTTTTTTTCAAGACTAGGTTTTACATGTATCCTTGGCCATCTTTGTGATCAATCATTTCACTACTTAGAAGAGATGTCAGGCAAGTCAGGAGAGATGCATGTCAAAAGATCAATAAAAGACTGAAGATAGAGTCAAAGCAGATGTGAATATAAGAAGGAAACACATATAATTTCTCATCCCAGCTCCACTATGCTTTTCAAAAGTATAGAAACCATGCTGATATGAAAGATTTTTTAAAAATCCAGGAAAAAACCCCAAACCCTCACAAACCAAACCCCAAACCAGTCGTCTCCTTCTGCCCAAACCACCCAAGAAAACAATTAAAGGATGTATTTTAGAAGCATATACCTTGAATTATGCCATATCACACAGGAACATAGTACCCTCTCTCTACCCAAATCTAATTTCATACAACGGAGAGAGCATCCAGTCCTTTTATATTGGACTGCATGAACTCGGATGACTGACTTGCATCTTTTTGCAGTTTTGGCAACCAGGGGCATTTTCTAGAACACAACTGCAGTGGAAGATGGTAGAAAAATCTTGTATTCTCAACTGCAACTTAGTGTTGCCTATGTACATGCTAAAAAAATAAAGATACATAAGGAAATAAAAATCTCTCCATGGAATACTGGGACAGGGAATCTCAAGCATAACTCAGACAAGCGCAGACACGGCTGCTTGTAACGAGGAATTTAGTCAATGATCAAGGAGTGGATTAAGATTCAAAGTATTTGGGTCAAATTCCTCTACTCAGCCTGGAGAAATACTGCAATTTTTTTCCCTGCCTCTTTCTAAAAACAGAATAAGAATTTCCTCCTTCCTGCCATTACACAATAAAAATTAGCTTTAGGTAAATTAATATCGACTGGTCTATTGTCCAGAAAATAAAGCCATGACTTTATTTGTTCCTCTAGCTGTCACTAATATTTAGATAGATAACTCAGAAATTTATCTGAATCAAGACTTCAGATTTCAGTTGAATAAAGTAGGAATGCTCTTTCTCAGACTTGAGGTTTAGGCTAGTCAGCTAATCAGTGCAGAGATGAGCTGCTCTGTGAGAAACTCAACTGTTTTATACTGATGTCCCAGAACAGAATAAAACATTTTTTCAGGGCACTTTTTCACCGAATATATAAGCCTAGACTATTGGCTTAGTCTATAGGTCTTCCTTCCAGAGAGCCAAGATCTGAGATTCATTTTGTTCATATAATATCACAAGGTATGAGGATGCTCCAGAAAGTACTGCAATACTTAAAAATTTCCAGCTAGAAATAGTAAAGTGGAACAAGGCCTCTGCCCAAAAGCATATCTGAATTCAGAGTTTTGTGCTGAGCTTTGAAGCTCATATCCTCAGTAGTATTCATTCAATCAATATGAAAAATTAGAGCTTTTTCCAGAAGGAAATCATTCATAAAACAGGGCTGTTACCGATAGCTATGCATCAATCTCTCTATATAGTATGTAGTCACCAAACAGTTTGACCTAAAAATTTCTATTTGCCCATTGTTGATAAACTATCTAACTCAGCATTAAATATTACATAAAGCTGGTCGACATTATTATTAGAAACTTTGATGAAAAATAAACCCTTTTTAAAACAACAGTTCCCTGGGTATTTATGGCAGTTGAAAAAGAATCTAGTCCTGAACGCTTCCTCCTATTAATCTTTTTTCTTTCTCTGCCACATTTTGTCAATGACCAGCACACAAAGGGCTGTGGAAGAAGAAGAACGTGAAGTATTAATATAATATGTTTCATTTAAAAATTCAGAAATTAAACCCACACATATACCTAAGTACTAATGAAAATTGCTGCTGAAGTATATTGTATGGCAAGTTTGGATAGAAATCCAGTCTAAACAGGACTTCTGTGCTGTTCTGGTATAGGATCACAACCCATGGTAAAGAAATATATAAATCCAGTATCAGGGAGACCTTGGGCTCTTGAAGATGTCGGTAAAACCCTTCTAGAGCCTATGGAAAATTAATGTAATTATTTGGGTTTAGATTCTTTGATTCACTAATGTGCCCAAGATACCAGTAACTGCATTACAAGGTGATAGATTTTTTTCTCATGGTATTCCTATCATTCTGAGTATCTGAGTGAAATTAGTAGATCTGTTATCTAAATAAATTCCTGCTCATTATAAACAGCAGTGCTGATTCCCAGTGAGTTTCAGATCACACGTCTCTGGGCTTAAAAATCTATCTACCTAACCCTTTTGGACACCACCACACAATTAATTCAGTACCTGCTGTCAAAGATTCTGACATCTCCTGAAGTATTAAACATCAGTAGCACACAGCTACTGCACACGTAGAGCTTCCTTAGCTATTGACCTGAGGTGCCGGTGACCAAACTCCTGGCTGCAAAGCCATGGCGTCAGCACTCAGCCCTAAATTATGTGTTTGCTAGAAAGTGCTTAAGATTTTCATCATAAAACTGCATTTTGTCATGCACCAGCACTGCAAATCACTCATACTTGGAATATGACTACGCTTTAAAAGTGATGACAAAGGAAGGAAACACAGTGATAGAGGAAATAGAAATGCAGGAAATCAGTACATAGAAAGCCAGCAAAACTAAGTATCTTCCAAGGGGACTTTATAGTGATGAACAGCCACCTATTATTGAAAAGTCAGCCTTTTTTTTTTTTTTTTGGAAGAATTTTTCTTTAGGTGATGGTGACATCTAGAATGACAATTATCTTGTTTGACTGAATCTACTTTCTAAATCCTCACTTTCATGTAATGTCTAGTTTTCACAGATTCTTTTAACAGACCATATCTGAGATGTGGCTTTTGCTATCTATCTGCACAGCTGAAATATCTCACGTCTCAGCTTCTGAAACTCCCTTTTTTCCTTCCCCCTTTGACAAATGCAATCTTGCTCAGCTTCTGCAAAGATCATTTTCCTGGCCTGTCATTTCAACCATTTCACCTCTCTCTACACCTTCCTTCACTAGCTACTGCTTTTCTGACACTTCAAACACAAGCTGCTTGGCTTCACCTTCAAAACCCTTCCACGATCCTTCTCCACCCCACAAATGATCTTTACATTCAGTAAAGAGTAGTTGACACCTGCTATCGATTGGCACACAAAACCAGCCTCAAACAGATTTTTAATCAAGTGCCCTCCTGATTTCTTCTACTGTCTTTAAAAATGGGATGCACTTCCCACAACCATTTCCCATATTTGCTCATTTCTCTTTTTTAATCATGTCATTAAAATTTGCCTTGCCATCATGTCCAGTCAGATCTAAGGTCAGAGAAGTGTCAGAAGTACAGTTTTTTATTCCCCAGTATCTCATTTTTATTTTCTCACTTCTGTCTGTCTGCCTGAATGCAAGTTCTTTGGAAGAGGGATTTTGTGAAGTTTATGTGTTTCTCATAAATTGGCATCCTAGTCAACTACTGAGATCCTTTGAAAGTTCAAAAAAAATGAGAAAGCTTTTTCAATGCTTTTCTACAATTTTTGCATTTAGTGATTTGAGCAATGCTTCTATATTTTCTGGAATTTCTGATCTTTGAATGTTGCTGTATTTAGCTTTGGTTTTCATCTTCCAGACTAAATATTCATCAGATTAATTTGGGCCATGTGAAGACTTCAGTTTCCTCACAGTATACGGATAACTGCCATAGCTGAGCCTACCATCAACATTTACACAGAATGGCCGAGTGCTTCTTAAATGTAGAAACTTAGGGATAATGATGGTACCTGAAAAAGAGATTTCCTCAGAAGTGATACCATATGCGGTGTAAGTGGCCAGCTCCTTCTGTCTTGCATCATTGCTCAGATAAAAATGAGGTAGTTCAGGCATTTTATGGGAAGGATGTATTGCCTATAAAATTTACTTCTCTCTTCGCATGGTGGGAAAACACTCCAGGGTATACCAGAGAACAAACTTGCCTGGATCATAAGGAACAGAGCACATTGGATGCAGGCCATTAAATTAGTGCTTTCTAAGCTATCTGATCTGATGCTGCAAGCAGAATTGACTGTTGCAAGTATCAGGTGCAAACGTGTTTCCCCTTCTTTCTCCTTTGCTCTTTTTTAACCACACATTTTTTAACCATGACCTTAAAGAAATTTTTAAGGACAGATGCTGCCACATCTATGGGCCCTTTTCTACAAGTATGTGTAGAGTAGATAATGAACAACAAAAACCCCAAAGTGCTGTGGTTAATAGTTATCCAGGGTGTTCAGGTGCATAATATTTTAATTATTGTCTTTTAAGGGCCATGCTGAGGAAAATCAAATCTTTCTTCAGATAATATGAAATAGAAGGTTGGATTGAAAAAGCCCCACCAAGAACAAAAAAATCCCAACAACCCACAACCCCCAAACAAGCCACCTAAACCACCAAACACATCTGTTTTTCATGCAATGGTCTGAAGCCACTGGTTGGATACACAGGTACCAACAGGAACTCAAACCTAGATCTGATTCTAACTCACATCATGGCTTGAAATGAATCGTTGACAGTGGACATGATTGTCCATAACAGTGGACAGCTCCATGAACATATGAAAACTGGTGTGTACTGGTGAGTATCCATGTCCACT
Organism: Melanocharis versteri; assembly: GCA_013397845.1. NCBI lineage: Eukaryota > Metazoa > Chordata > Aves > Passeriformes > Melanocharitidae > Melanocharis > Melanocharis versteri. The sequence goes on along the minus strand of VZTG01009684.1, from coordinate 1,262,439 downwards.
GCAGAGTCAAGACAACTGTGAGAAAGTGAGTTCAGTTATTTTTGTTCGTGTATCCATTGTATTCAGCCAACACCACATCTGGAATCTTTTCTCCTGTTGGTGATGTGCATTCAGAGTAAGTACCAACTTTCACATCTTGAGTAAATTATGCCTGGAAGTCATCTTAAGTATAAACTTCTTGAGTCACTGCTAGACAGGAAGGACAACACTTCAATATGAATATGTCAGTACTATCTAGAGAACATTTACAAGGGTAAAAAAGCAAGAATGAAAACAAAACTGAGAATAAGGTGTTCAGTTTCTGGAGCTATGATTAAAACTGAACAGATTTTTGAACACCTATGACTTGAAGAATATTACTATACATTGTTATTTTGTTCCTCACTGATTAAATACAAGCAGATTCTGGTCTTGCTATGGCATTCTTATTTTAGCTCATGAAAGAAGTTAGCAAAATTTCCCCTTGAATTACTCATTTTTTGGTGAGTGGCTTCCTACACTAAACACTTCTGCATTTCAGCCTTGTTCTGGAGACTGAGGCTTCAGCAGAGACATTGATTCAAACCAAGATGCAAGCAGCTCCATGGACATTTATGCTACATAGAAGAATTGGTAGAATTCCAATTCAAAACAAATAACTGTTAGTCAGCTTTTCTGTGTTCTCTTAGCTGTAGTAATTATCTGCACATGCTTTGACATAAATATTTTTCTTGTTTAGAATATAAATAATTTTCTTGATTTTTTTTTTGTTTTGTTTTATGAGAGAAAAATGTCTTTCTAATATGGTAGCCAAATTATTACATTAGCGATCAGAATGTGTCTGAAGCCCTAGAAAATCAAGGAAGATGTTTTGAAATTCAGAGAGGGCACAAAGTGATCTTTTGACCACGTAATTAAGCATACTCAGGTTTTTTAATTTTATTTTGCTTCACATGCAATTTGTGAATTTGACTTTACAGCTGGCCAAGGTGGATGGCGTGACACAGCTTGACAATCTGTGTCAGAACGGTAAGCATATTTCTGAGTCAAATATATCGTTTAGACATGGTGTGGTTTTCTTGGACCAATATAAAACCCAGAGAATACAATAGTTGTTCGGGGACACAGTTACAACAAAGCCTGGTTGAAGTGTGTTATGGAAATTTTGGGGGACATTTTTTCCAGTCCTTTCTGATCTCCATGCATGACTGGAAAAATAAAATTTAAAAAATGTTAAAAAATATCTAGAATGAGAACCACGTGATTTGGGGAAATCTGCAGTGTTTCACATGAGCTGTAGTAGAGCTGCCTCAATTCCTTCCTTTTCTCTATAGAAGACTTCACGATCAGTAGAAATTTTACATGGTTCACAGTAGCTTTGGTAACTGCATAATTGTTTATATTGACATAAAACAGTAGGAATAAAAACAAGCCCTCCTTGCATGCACACCTAGAATTGGTGCATCCAAAATATGTTAGAAGTCACCTTGGTGACATTTCTGAATTAGGAAAGCACTTTGGTGCTTAAAAAGTTTTGTGCTTTTTTTTCTTATTTTAATGGGATCAAAGTACAGTATATCCAAATATATTCCATTTTCATGTACTCATGCCTATAGACAGTTTAATGCTACTCTGTTTTTAAAATATTTAAAAAAATATTTTTTAAAAGTTTTCTCTATAAAAAAGGAAACTAAACTAGGCTTAAAGGGAAAAATCATGATCTTGACTCCAGTCCATATGCATGCATCTTATTGAGGCTGCATCAAAGATCAGTGAGATAACCAATTTCATTGTAGAAATGCAGGCTGCTCTGTATTAAAATTACATATGAACCAAAGAATTTTTTTCACTAAGCATTTCTTTTGCTATTTTTTGGTAGGGAAGAGGGAATGGGAAGGACAGGGTTTGTCGTGAGCACATTGTAGCAATTCTCTTCTCTTTACTAACTAGAGTTCCAATTTAATAGTCAAACGGTAGTTTAACAGCACCCATTTTCTAAAAATCTGTTAGCTAGTGTTAATTATGTCTTCTATTAGTTATGACCTGAGTCATGAAACAGCTGTTCCACTATTTCATCCACAAACTGGCATGCACATAATTACTTGTGTTGTCTGTTTAGTCTTTTACAATGTCATAACAGTAACTTTGCTCAGTCAATGAACATGATGAAAGACCACATTGGTTCAAACCATTTTTCAAAAACTTATGCAAGTCAGGCTTTTGTGGTTGTGAAGGAGGAAGCTATGTGGCCAATGAACACTGCATCTGTTACTCTTTGCATATTATTTTGGTGAATCCTTTTGTTTATAAATAGAAAAGGTTTTGAGTAAATTCTGATGAATTCTAGAGTATCAAAACTAATGTGATGAAAAAATATATTCCCTTTGCACCCATGTACTTGAAAAGGAACTGACTTAATTTGGGGTGCACAAGGACAACATGGATGAATCCTTAGAAGTAATTTGCTAAGATAAAAATAAATTGCAAGTGAAACATTGGAGGAGAGAACTACGTCCGGAGAAGCCCTACATTTGCAGCTTAGAATGGATACAAATTAAACTGTTTCCCAGGCTTGATTATCTAGAGGCAAATATCACTGCTTTAGCATCCTTCCAGAATTCATCTCCAGGGTTAACCATCCATGTTTAATCATTGCTAATAATGAGATTTGTAAACTTTAAAAAATCCCTTAACTAGAAAACTAGAACTCTATGAATAGGTTTATGCATAAAGCAGACTGGGACAAATTTGCCTATTTTTTTTTTTTTCATCTAAAGAGATGGAGTTGATTGGCTTTTTTTATCCTGTACTTCAGAAAATTTCACTATGCAAAGAGCACGCTTGTTATGCCAAGGTAGTGGAGTGAAAGCAATACAAAAGAAATGCAAAGAGGCTATTCAGCTTCCTTCAGTATCTGAACATTTCTCAATACACAGAGCTCTGCTGTGCAGGTAGTCATAGTACACATCTATCTGATGGTTTCTTTCTTCTGCCCTTTGAGTTTTCAAGCTATAGAAAAAAAATACTTTTGGGTTTGAATCCACATGGACCTTGTCAATTTGAAGTTTAATGGTATGTGGAAGGAATGTGTCTATTCTTTTAAGGATATCTGGGCAAAGGAACCATAAATAAGAACAGATACAAACCTGACTGATACATGGTAAGGTAGATTGTAATAAGAACAAACATGGTCATTTACACTAAATAGTATGGATATCTGGCGTTGAAGGATTTTTTGTTTTTGTTTTTGTTTTGTTTTGTTTTTTGTTTTGTTTTTTTTTGTTTGTTTTTTTTTTGTTTTTTGTTTTGTTTTGTTTTGTTTGTTTTTGTGGAGGATAGGGAAAGGAAAGGGAGGAAAACAGACATAGAAATAAAACCTAACCAACCAGCATTAGCAAAGACAATAGTCAGAAACAAACTTGGTCAGTCAAGGTAACTGATGGGCTCCAGACAAACTGTGACTTCACGACTGATAAGGAAGCAAACCTGAGTGTCTTGGGTGCTGGAATGACTTGGTGGGACTATAGCAAGTGCTGAGGCTATGTGCAGAGGAGGGAGGAGCCAGAAGGAACAAGTATGGGAAGACAGAAGGCAGTGTAAAAGGAGCCAGCAATGTGTAAAATGGGGTCGGTCAGTACTCTTGTCTAGCTGAGCCCTGCACCTGAACCCAGCTGTCCCATTTTCTTGTGCCTTCTTAATGGATGAGTTCCCAGCTCTGTCCCTTGGTGCTCTCACCCTCTATGCCATGTATGTGCATGCTGCAAGGACTGCAACTGCCAGCTCTGCCAAGAGCCTCATGAGTGCCAGTGAAATTTTGTGCTTGCTGCTGTAGTCAGATGTGGGGGTGTTGCTGAGCACCTGTATTATCCCACAGCTGCTGTGTGTGTGTTAGGGGTGTGCTGAGTCTCTGGGATACGTGGTAAGCTCTGCCAAATGGCTGAACCTGCAAACAGGGAAGTGTCAACCTGGGCAGGAAGGAGTCCTGGGTTAAGGCAGCTGGAGAAGGAAGACACTTTTAGCACCCACTTAACACTAAACTGGACATGTGTATGTATGTATAATATATTATAGACACACATGCAATCTTGTGATATATAAGCAGTTGATTTTTTTGAAAGTATGGAGGCACAAAGGTAATTCTGTGCTTGCTTCCTGAAGAACATAAATATAATCGTTAATTTGAATGCATTGCTCTACCGAAGACCCTGAAAGGATAGTCTAGCTCAGATGCTACTTACCTAAAGGAAATACTGACAACAAGTTAATGAAATGTTGAGTCAAACATTAAGCAATTAATTTTATATCCCTTTATTAAAAATTTTTTTGGGGAAGAAAGAGTGACACAATGCATAGCTTTCAAAAGGATGATCACAGAAATAAAATATTTATAAATTCTTTTAATAAACCAAAATGGGCTATGTAGTAAACATATACACCCATTCTTCTCGATATTCAGAAGTCTGTTCTGACAAAGAAATTAGCTTTATTTTGTCACCTCATTTATCACACAGAGAGAATTAAAAAAAAAAAATAAAAAAAATAGCAGCAATACCGTACCTTGCCCTGAGCCTTTTTCAACTAACTTCAAATTGTCATTAGAATTCTACTTTGGTGTCATTCAGTTTAGTGATCTGTTTCTCCTTTACAGGTTCTAAACTTAATTACTACAGCTATATCTAAGATACAGAATCCTGTCGGAACAAAAGTGTTCCTTGGTGCATTTGTTTGGTTGCATCACACTCCCAGTGCAGCAAAATGCCAGTTGACAGCAGCCTGTGATGGGTGTTTTCTCAAGTCAAATTATTTTCTTTTCTTGAGCTAAAGTTTTTGAATATAAAGGGCTTTATTGTAGCATTTCTAGTCTCTCTTCTTAAGTTCTTCGAGCAGAGTCCTTCGTCAAAATAGTTGCAAAACTCTATTACCAGTGTCTCATGCTTTAGCCTGAGTTGTTAGATCTGATGCCAGCTGGATAATGTGACAAGACAGGCAAGGCTACCTTTTCTTTTACTTAGTAGAAGACCTTGGTTTTCCTCTAACTTCCCATGACAATTGTCATTGTGAGCCGCAGCCACGTTCTCCCACTTATGTCCTCATCGATGACAAAAAGAATATCCTTGACTTTAAGGAGATTTTACACTCTCCTGCCGAGGCACCCCATTATCCCTCTCCTCAACAAGGTCCTGGGCAAGTCAGTCAGCCCTCCTGTCACAGGAGATGCTGCTCACGTCTGGCTGTGGACCCAGCGCTCGAAGCTACGTGTCACAGACAAATTTCAAAGCAAATTGGTGTCTGCTTTGCACCAGGGATATGCAACCAGAATGCATTCTAGGGGATGTATAGGAGGTGAGGGCTGTATTTAATCCTTTCAGGTTGGTATTTATTCCCTCAGGGAAGTTCAAAGAGTCCCTCTACGGGCAGCAGCAGAGTGGCATGTGCTCCAACAGGTTGTGAAGCCATCATCAGACAGAGTTAATTAATTTCTTGTTTGGGTTTTTTATGGTTTTCTCTGATTGTTTTTCCTGATTTGGGCTGTTCTGATTTCCTCCTTGCCCCCCTTGATACACCTGTGCCAGCAGCTGGTTATCAAGGAGAGGAGGCGTTTCTGCACAGGCTGGGTGAAGGGCATTTAAATGCCAACAACTCTGTCTTTCTGCATCTTGGGATGTTCCTCAGAGCCCTGGTCTATTTCTCTGCGCTCTTCTTACGAGGTGTTTTACCTGCTCCTGCTCCATAATGCATCATCCTACGTGCATAGCCTGTAGCTGATTCATTTAAAATGTCACTGGGCAGTGCTGTGGTTTGTATAACAATGCGGTTGATGAATGGGAAGTTTATACCCGCAGCCTTTAGGTTTGTAGGCACTTTGCATTTACAAGGTAGAGGTCGAGTCCCACCCCTCCGTGGTTCTTCCTCCTCTACCTTCCTCCTCAGGTCCTGTGACTCCGGGAGCAGCAGATGGTGGAGGGCATGTGGGAGGAGGGAAGGACCTACGTGGTGGTGGTGACTGCTGCCACCATAGGAGTAGGTGTCTTCCCTTCAGCCTGTCTGCTCTTGGGCCTTGGGAGAGACGGGGTCCTACACCACGGAGAAGGTGGCTGACCCATTCAGGTAGAGTGCTGAGGAACAGGGAGGCTTGGATGTAGAGTCTCAGGTCTATCAGTTACAAGACTTAGGGAATGCCGCACAACAAGGGTGTGAGGCGAGGAGCCTCAAGTCTTGTTGCTGCCCTGAGTGCTGCTTTTGCATCCGAGGAGACATTTAGGGCCAGGCTATACCTTTGAAAATACAGTTGCTGGATCTGCTTTAATACAAGTCATCCCTTGAAGAACAGTTCTAAAGTGCTTTCTGCTTTCAATCTAACTGCTTCTACCTCTTGAATTAATCCAACTCATTTGATCATTCACCTTTTTGGTCTGTTCTTGTTATCTCCACTGATTATTCTCATTTCTCTGTGCTTCTATAAAGCTTTCCGCAATCCCAAATTGGATCTTAAGCATACGTTTTTTCTAATTCATCATCCTACTTTTTCTCCTAATCTTATCCTTCTATTACTTTTTTCATTTCCTTCCATCTCTCTCATTCTTTACCTTGCCTTTCTGTTTCTACTGCTACTAACTATTTTCTCTCATTTCTCTCATCTGCTTTCTTCTCTGCTGCACATAAACCTTCCTCTGCTCTTCCTGCTGTGGTTGAACCTTATTTGTTTTGATGTGCTCTTTTCCTTTCCCAAACTTTTCTCACCTTTGAGAAACCATACTCTGTTTCGGAACTGAGTAATCCCTACAAATTCTTCCTGCTCTTTTGTACTTCAGGAATGTCTGCTCACTCTCAAAATGTCATAAACTTATGACATTTAGCTTGGTATCCTCTTCTTTTTGCAGCTCCTCCTTTGTGCAGATCCTGCTCTTTCCCTGTTGTGCTTTTCCTGGACTCTCCCATACATCTTTTTTTTCAAATTGTAGGGGCTGAAAATTTGCGTGTGTTTTTTTGGTATCTTTTTTCCCCCTCATATGTAATGAACTATGAGAATGTTATATTTTCTGCTTGCCATGCAATTGCATTTGGAATCAGTAGATAGAGCAGAATTGCTTAGAATTAGCACCTCTACAGATTCCTAAGAAGTGTCGTGGTCTCTGTGTTGGATTTATATAGCCCTGAACAAAATGAGTCAAGTCTGTCTTTTTTTTTACAGTGGTTTATCTTCCCAGCAACTAAGATTACCTAAAGCAAGATTGCATCAACTTTGATACTAATATACAGGGTGATATTGGGGGGCAAAAATAATCTTTTTCTTAGTCTATTAGAGGCAGACATCCTGCAGAGAGTAGAAGACCCATCTGTTTATCCAGAGCTGTATTTTACTAAGGATTTAAACAGGGTTATTTCAGTCTTTTAAAAAAAAAAAAAATTCAGCTGGACCTGCCTTTCTAAGATATTGTGGCATTATGTCACTATAAAATTATGTGAATTATATGTCCCTGTAACCAAGGTGTTTTTTAAAGAAGTTGAGGATGGGAAAGGGAGATACAGGCATCAAAATTTGTTTGGATATTGTATTTTGTTCCTTATAGATGACATCAAATACATTCAAATTTAATTTGAATTATGTGTGTAAACACTTTAATAGTAATAAAATGATTTGTTAAAATCTATGCATTGGAACATGAGCTTTTCACTATATTTATGTTTTGTGATATCCTGTACTGTAGATTTTTCTATGACTTTTGTATGACCATTATATTTTTTTATGTATACTTGTGCACATGCATATAAATAGGTTAGATTTCATTATATTGATGAATGTAAGCATATTTACATATATGTCCTTTTATAACTTTTTGTTGAATTTCTCTCATGGAGAGAACAGGATTTCAGTCTTGTGCTCCTTTTTTCTCTTTGCTACAGGTAGAACTTGTTTTTCATTTGTTACTTCCATCATCTTCTAGTACTACCAAACAATGACATCCACTGATCATCCTATAAATGAATTTGAAATTCCATTTCTGTGTTTGGATCCGGAAAAAATAACTTTATTTAGAATAAACAGCTTTTCTATAGTAGTTACCCCTTTTAACATTTTAATTTTCAAAAGGTGAAATATTAATATTTCCAATGATTCTGTTTTTGTTGTGTTTTGTTTAGTTTTGAATGCTGGCATTCATACCTATATGGCCAAATCTAATTACTGCCCTATATTTTTGGAATCTCTGTAACAGTAATAACTCCTGTAACCCTGAGTAATTTGATTTAAGTTCACTATCCTTAGGACAATCCATTAAGTCATTAATAAGCTGCCAAAGCTCATCAAGTGGGCAGTATCTTAACTTCCATTTCTGGGGTATTATTCAAATTCTCATAACAACATGAAAGTGTTTAAGAAAAAAGATGTTTCAAAGAAGTCTTGAAGAAAAAGAAAAGACTTTAGAAATTAAAGCTATTCAATTTGTCAAAGAGTAGTTGAAAAGGATGGTTTTATCACCTTGTGCATCAGATATTGACTTCTGATAATAGATTTTTCTTTATTCTTTGCAAAATACATATTGATATCCAACAGCTGCATGTGGGCGCTAACCATGTACAGGCTAGAAATAAGGGAATTTTTTTTAGAGAGAATTATGTTAATTATTCATTGGATGAATACCATCCATGATGGATTGGATGACTACTCTGCATGTAGGGTAACTTTTCTGTCAGTTGTTGTTTAAATCAAAAATAATGTGTCACCCCTGAAGGTTCATCTCTCTCTGTTGACTGAAGAGACAGTAAGTGTCCTAAGTGTCCTAAGTTAGGTAAAATAAATCACAAACTATGACTATCCACTTAAAGAATATAGTTTTCTTCAGTGTTGTATTCAAGATGAAATTTAGGGCCTTACATGCATCATCTACTGGATGCAAAACATAAAGTAATTTATGGTCTGGATTTTAGAGGTTTTTGTCATATTGATGAATACCTGCACAAATTCTAAGACTTAATTCTGTGGGTCTTTTCAAGTGATTAGTACTTCACCAATATGACTAAGTCCTTCATGTTCTGCCCTAAAGTTATTTAAAGCATCTTAAAATTCTATTCCTTACCTTTTCAGTATAATCTATAAGTACTTTTTTTTGCTGTCCCATGGTGCTCTTTATAACAAAGATCATAATACAAATTCTCATTGGCTACATAGATACCAATCTGAAGGGCTTAGCAATTTTGTCTAAATTCCAAAGCATTGTGCAAAGGATTTGCAGAGGCTCTAGGGAAAGCCTCTTATCTTGCTCCACTATTGTCAAACTTCAAATTTGCACGATAAAAATTGTAAGCAAAGAAAAAATAAAAGCCCTTTGGTCTCAATGTAAAAGCAACACTGGTGGAAAAACAGTGCAGGAAAAAAAACCCACAACAAATTCACTCAAAAAAAAAAGGAAGGGAAAAAAGTACTAAAGAAAGAGATTGAATATACATCAAGGCATAAATCTCAGAAGCTGATGAAATTAATAAAGCAACAACGATCATACAATGGCACCACATGCCACAAAGGAAATAAATCAATAACTGTTTTCATTTGGTGTTCAATGAAGAAAAATTCACTTGTGGAAACGTTTCTAATCAGACAACCTCTAACAAAACATTTCCTCATCTTTCACCAGTTTGCAGTACAAAGATTGACCTATTTTGCATTCTGAAACTGATACTGGACAGAAATTATTTTCAACTCTGACTGGCACTGGGCCACATTGAAAATTATTTGGGATCAAAGCTGGACTAATTAAAGTAAAATGATTTAGAAGTTATCATGATCTTCTATAAGTGACTCCAAAAAGTGCAAACAAGTTGTAAAACAGAAAGAATAAAGAAAAATAGGACGAGTAGTGGAGACAATAGCTAATCTGTGTTATTAATATGTTGCATCCCTTGTTTCCCTCTTTGTTTATTTTACCTTTCAGGATTAAGGATATTGAAATGCTAAGGATGAGTTAGAATTACAAATAGTTTTGTATCAGTTATAATTTTTGGATGCTATAGTAAGGGGTTGGGTAGATACAGTTCTTGTTTTTCCCCAACTCCTGCCACTCTTGTGCCTCCAGTCTTTTCCATGTGTGATATCAGGAGTTCATTCAAGGAATGGAAAACAAGTTTCTAATATTTTTTATTTTAGTTATTTTGCTTTACTCGGTCATAATATGTAAAATGAAGGGACAAAGATACTTATTTCTGGATGGAATTTCATCTAAGAAGAGGGCTTACAGCCCTTGCACTTAAGGTTTTATGACATAATTACACACATAGAACAGCACAACTGGAGGAAAACCAGGAGGAGGGAAAGATTTAGAAACATTAGTATCATAAAAGGCTGACAGTTCTGAGTTATACTTCTTCAGATAACCAGATGTAGCATGTCTTTGAAGTTTATTGAAATTCATATTTGCACAAGTTAGCTGGGCAGTATATAAAGGAGGGATAGAAGGAGAATGAGTCGAGGGACGTGTTTGTATTTGGGCTGCAGATCTGTATCTGAGACTGAAGTGGGATCCAGAAGTATATAACCAGATTGAGGAACTTGGAAGACCTATTGCGATGTATTACCTGTCCCTAAATGACATTATCTGAGGAACAGGAAAAGTGAATCCTGCAGATGTGATGAAGAAATAAGCACAGGTGGTTTTGCAGAGCAGCGAGGCTGTGGCAGGTTGTGTGAAGGAAAATGAGAAGGCACATTTGAGCAAAGTGACCAACTAAAGCCGAGGCTGTTGCCATTGACAGAATGTGCATGGAAGTAAAAGGGATGGGAAAGACAGTTTGAAAGACCAGAGCAAATTAAAAGGAACTACTTGGGTAGTTTTTCTTCTTGTCCCTGTTGTCTTTGTTGTTTCTGCTGAGAAGGATGAGACCTAAACCACTCAAGTCAAGATTTATGCTTCTTTTCATATGACTACCTGCCACATTAGACTTCATCAGAATATGCTTAATCCGTGCGAAGAGCATTTGGCCTTGGTCACTTTCATTCACAAATGTAGCTGGACACAGAGGTACTCATTTTTGCATGATACCTAAGTGAATACATCAGTCTCTTGGGAGCTGATTTGAGTGCCATCTTAGGGGACAGGTGGTCTAATTTGTGACCTTCACTTGGTGTTTAGCATCTTTTCTGAAGCGGTAAGAGCAGAGACCTCAAAACCCCTCAGGCTGAAAAGGGCCTAGGGCTGGGGCAATCTCCTTTTTTGATAAATGGTCTAACTACTGGGAAATTATATAAATGAAAAGGATTGCTGTTGTACTTAGGAAAAAACAGAAAACCAAGGTCTTCCCACCGGAAAATTATTTCTATTTAAATTTTCCTGCTAATTTCCACAAGGCTTGCATTGTGTTGCTGTGTATTTTCAAAGAGTAACTATATCCTCCTGAAGAGATGGCTGCAGGTCAGTAATGCATGAAGGCATTCCTGGGTATTGCATGCCATTAGAATGATCCGTATAACATGCTAAGAAAGGGTATTGAAATCCTTTTATATGACAAGTGGTAGACAAGAGAGTAACCTCTGTCATGTAATTAGAGTTTCTTCCAGATTAAATGTGCTCTTTGAAAGCAAACCCTAATTTTGTTGGTTTTATTCAGATTATTAGTGCTTAGTGCATTATTTAATGATGCTTCTGATTGAATAGCAAAGGTACTTATGCATAGTCTTACTGAAAAGTAAATTTTATATTTATCAGATTGCTTTATGAGACAGTGAGGAAGGAAAGCTGATGACTTTTCAACAGTATTTATGTCTAAAAATATTACATGCAGAAGTGAAGACCACCTGTGATGAAATATTCTAAATGCTACTCATCCCATTTTTAGGACAGGCTCCTACAATTTCACTGACATCTCAAGTAAAATTATGACAGGTGGCCATGTAATTGAATAAACCAGTGGTTGTTCTGAGCCCTGATAAAGCAGAGTTCATGTCATTCTTCTTCACAGGTTTTCCCTTTACACAAATGGTGTAATTTTACCCCTCAAAGTTTTACCTCTGTAAGCTAGTTTTATTTTCTACAAGAGCACCTTCAGGCAATAACAGCAGGGGGGCAAATCCTTTATTTTATATTGTCAAAACCAATATGCTGTGAGTTATTCACATCACTTTCTGGAGTGTCAGTCAACAGCTTTATGTTTGGAGTAGTGCAAACCACTAACAGACTCAGAAAAAGCAGTTTCTGAACTGGTAGCACCAGAGTGGGTGTTAGCAAGGAAAGAAAAGGGAAAAAAAATAGAAAAAAGTATTAAAAGGAATTTTTTTGTTGTTGCCACTGTTGAAAGTTTTCTAATGAAAGGAGATGAATCAGGGACTTTGTAATAACATGTGCCTGACCACTTAGCTGTAGCAGCAGATTGGAATGATGCTTACTCAGCACAGGCTTTGGACCTTTCAGACCCTATGTACCATTTTTCATCTCCTGAGCTTCTCATAGTTGTGCAAAATAAAAATGGGAATTAAAAAAATCATTTTTTTTAACAATTTGAATCAAAATAGAATACATGTATTCACCCATTAAACTTTTAGGAAAAAATGTAGCAGATAGTCTTTGCCCCAAAAGTATTTGTCTTCAGAGACATCAATTTTAGAGACTGATACTCCTTTGTCCATTTTTTTTAAAGGAGTTCAGCTGAAAGCATAGACAAGAGAAAGAGCAAACATTAAATAATGAGCCTGTAAGGGGAATATCTGCCAAAATCTTCCGCTGCTGGCTGGAAGGCTGCTGAAACCTGAAATTTCTGTTATATTCCATGCAGAGAAGCAACTCTTCAGGTCTTCTGACAATGCGGTGACCTCAAGACAACATTTCTGGAACTGTTACAGCAAAGTCTTGTAACCATAATAAATGTGATCAATTTTTATTTTTCTTTAAAGGCTGAAAAAACCCTCACCTTGCTTTACTAAAGGGAACTAATGAGAGGTGCTGAAAAACCTCTTCCAACTGCCTGTTTGCTGAGAAATGTAACCTTCCTAAATCCTACCTTCAGGTTGAAGTTGACAAGAAGATCTGTGGAAAATTTACCATTTTATCTAGGGAGCTGCAGCAGTTCAGTGGAATATAATAGTTTTCTATATGAATTTACAGCACACCAGTCGTCAGATAACTTGGTAGAAGTCCAGCAAGCTCAATTATTTAGCGTGTCTGAAGTACCAGAGGACGACAAGAAAGACAAGCACAGATGTTGTTCTTTAAGTGGCTTATGCTGACATGGTTTGCTTTCTTACTTAGAGTGTTGAGTCAGGGAGGCGACCTCCAGGCCCCAGCAGCAGGGGTTTTAGAAGGTGGGTTAACACAGGAGTTCACGTCTCACTGTTACAGACTATTAGTCTGAGGTCAAAAGATTTTCGTTGGTCAAACCAGCAATAAATGGATACTCATTTGTAAAAGGAGTTGTAAAAAGAAACTGCATTAGATGAATACTATATATATAT
>VZTG01009684.1:1134184-1248975 GCA_013397845.1 Melanocharis versteri | reverse complement strand
TTTTTTTTTTTTTTTGTTCTGTGTTACAGACATTGGGGGGGCTACTGTGATACTGTCTGGATAAAGTATTTGGGAAGCAGTGAAATGCTGATCCCCTACAAGTGTTCTTTGTGGCTTAAACCCTGTTGGGGCCAAGGTCTCCTTTGTTTAGTTATAAGCCATAAAGGTCTGTTTTTGTGAAGCAGTCAGTAGGATTTCGTTCTTCCTCTGCTATTGGGAGAATCAGAACAACTCAGATTTAGTATTTTTCTTGTCTACTATGATGCATAAAAATGAAGAATTTTTTTTTTAAAGTAGTGAAACAAAGGAAGATTAGAAGGAACTACAGAAACACAAAGAAGCTACTTTTGTATGAAATAGCAGAAGCTTTGCTGCATAGGTATTAAAGTAGTTTTATTTCTTTGTTTTTCTAGACTGGTGTACACTTGGTAAAAAAAGGTAGAAATCTTCTCTGGTCATACTTTTCTCAGGAAATGCTGGAATGCTCTAAGCTGAAACGATTTTTGGCAGCGAGTTAAGAAATGATATTTTCATAATAATTTGGAAATAACTGATCAAAACGGTCTTTCTAGACTTTCATCAAATCAGCCTTTCTCTTCTAGTTAATTTGGTGTTCAGTAACATTAAAATACATTTTGAGTGTAAATATTTATGTTAAAAGAAAATAGACTTTCATACAACATATAATGGAGTAAAAGAGACATGTGGTATGAAAACATCCCAAATATCCCAATGAATTCAATTTGAGTTGCTCAGAAATTTGAAGTATTTTGTTTCTAGGAAAGAATTCATATTGCAGAAAAATAATCTATTCTTTATAGCCAACGTTCTTACTCATCAAATAAAATGTTGAAACTAGGTTGTGCCACATTCCGGAAAAATTATAACATTGTACCCCCATTGCTGTGACTTTAATAAAATTCAGACACACTGGCACCAACTAAATCAATCATCATTTTTCAGGAAGACACTTAGCCAGTGCATTTCAGACCTATTAGAAACAATTTTGCTTAAGCACATGGTTATCTTCTTTCCTACTGTGTTAGGTCCTCATCTGTTTTTTGATTATGATTTTTAATGTATCCTTGGGGAGAAACAGTAGTTAAAAATAAGTTTTTCTCTTAATGTGAGTGTAGTTCTCACTAAATATACATTATTTCTTTGTCATTAACATTAAAGGATAGGGGGGAGCCAGGTTGAAGAAATGGAATTACAGAAGATGAGATCACCAGGTTAGAGAGGAATCATTTGAAGTCACCATACTTGAAGGTGCTGTGGTAATGATAATAAGAAAGAAAGATTTGTGTGGGTAAAAATTCTGATATCATCTGTAAGTGGTGATGCCTTGACATTTGATACTTTTGTAATTGGCCTGGAGAATAAATGTGACTATCAGAAGAAAATCCACGTTGTCTGCAGGTTGAATTGCAGTTCTTATTTTACTTTGAATTTCTTATTTACCTTATTAGAATTAAGAACGACTCTTCAAGAAATCCTCAAGAGCAATTTACTGAAGAAACAAATAAATATGGATAAACATCTTTCCATCGACTAAGGCAGATGGGGAAACTACACCCATTTTAGAGTTGCATTAACGAAAAACTGAGGCCGGCTCGCTTGAGCCTTGTTCCGAAGTGGGTGGCGTTCTTAATTTTGAGTATTTCTGAGCTTTTTGTTTCAGGAAACCACAAAGCATTTTCTAGCTTCAAAATGAAAACCTGTGGGGACTTGCTTGTGCAATGATTAATTGCAGGGTGAGTACAGGTCTGTATGTTGCCTACAGATACAATGTGTGCTTCTAAATATCTTAGGAATACTAAAATCCATATAACTTCAATAAGGTCATCTGCCATGCAGTGATTCAATGCCAAAGCATTCCATGCTTTATTTGAACATGTAATTGCATTGTTCTTAATAAATTAGAGTCCTTGCTTATAATAATTGATTGTGATAATACAGTGAACTGAGCCTAGTCACTGTTCTATTTAACCATTTTATTCGAATGTCAGGTGTGCAGGTAAGTCATCTAGTTAAGTGGAAGTTTGATAACCTAATGTAATATCTTTGACATCAGAGATCAGATAAAATCTTTTATGTATCATTGGCTCTGAGAATCTGCCTGGGCAGATGGTGTTGGTTTTGTAAGTCAGACATACATTGCCTGGAGAATTTCAGAGAAATATGGACATTATTTTCAAACTCCAGTAAAGGAGAAAGGTGTCATTTAACTGACAGCCCTAGAGAATATTTCCCTGTTATTGCATGCTTGACAGATGCCATGAACAGATTGATGTGCAGAGAAAGGAAAGGTACAAGGAAACCGTACATTAAAACTCATTAACTTTAGATAGGAAAACTCTGTTGGGAGCAACTCTAGAGCATTTTTTGATGTACAGTGTATGTTTAACATTCTAAATATATGTGCTATTTAATGTGTTGGGACTGCATTTACATATTTGGTGTAAATATGAATGAAAATGAAAACAGTGAGAAAATAAACACAAGAGAAAATGCATCAGTAAAATGAATCATTAAGAATCTGAAGGGAAATACAAGAGATGCTTTTCACACTCCTGATTTTAGATCTACGGGAAGCTATAGGTCTGGTATTTGGAATGGATCTCTTGAATTCCAGTATTCATTTTCTCAGCAGAAAACATTCACTTTTGTTTGTAACTTAACTCTTATTTACAAAAAATCATATCTGCTTCTTAGTCCAGCCAGACTCTTATGTATAGCCTTAACTTTTAGCACTGAAAAAGGAATGTGGAATCTTCTTATCTGAGTTACCTTGTCTTGTGTTTTCTCATTATCCCATTCACTCCTTCTCACAAATGCAGCAAATTCCTATATTAAAACTTATGGCTAACTTGATTTTTTTTAGTTATGAGTAGGATGAGTACTGTAAAACAAATAAAGCACTGGATGATTATCATAGAAGTATTGAATTTTTAAGATGGAATTAAAATTGCAATATTACATATACATAACTACAACAACTTCATTATAATAATTGCTATTATTGACCATTGAATGGGCATGAATTTGAAGAGGTATTTTTAGAGGATTTAGAAACACCACAGATTCACGAGGGAAGGAAGTTGTATGTGCATGTGAATTACACAGGCATACTTAATTTTGTTAGTTCTTCATTTGAGCACTCAACTTTTCAACCTTAATATTCTTTTAAGGTAGATCTCATTGGGAATTTAATTTATGTAATTCCTGTTTGGATGTAAACAAATTTGATGGTAATTTTGTAGATGAAAACAGATTTTAAAAACTAAACAGCATAGCTGAAAGAAACATTTGTAAGAAATTCTGTTCTCCATGCAAATACGATGGTGTTTAGTGAACTGAAACTGGAAAATACAAACAAATAATGACATGCTCTTAGTGTGTGGATATCTACTTATTCTATATCCTTATATTAAGTTTGAAAAGGCTTTTTTTAGACAGGTAGTACTTAATTGTTTTATTAGAGATGCGTAGGTACTAAATAATTGAAATAGTCATGCATAATTCAAATAATCACTTCCAGTAGATACCTAGTCTGATAAATATCTGATGGAAATGCAGATTGAATATGTTTTCCTGATACAAGAATTTTTAAAATTTTGAATTCATGTGCTGTTGTGTAAATCTCCATAACGATATAACTGTAACAGCAGGTTACGGTTGATGACTCGGACTCTGATGCTACCTGATGCAAAATGACCCATTTCTTACTTCAACTTGAAGGCAGCATAATGGAATTCAAAACTGAAACTATTGTGCAATTATAAAGATGAAAAGAAAATATTTTGAAATACAGTAGCCAATTAATACTTATTTTTCCTTGTAATAAATGCAAATGCCTGAATGAGATACCATGAACATCTGTGCTACTGAAGTTTACCAAGAGCTATTTTCTGTTTCTGAATAAAATCATGTATGGCCATCAAATAACAGTGTTTGAATAACTTCTTGGAGTTCGTTGAGCAACACTGGCAATATCTGTTACATGTGGTTTGTTTTCTCTCTCTCATATACATATTCTCTCACCAGGAGGAGTAACTGAACAGACAGGATAAAAAATGCAGTTGATAAGACATACCGTTCTACCTTAAATGAAGTCAATATATTTATGATATAAAAGGCAAGATCCTACATTTAAAATAGTATATTATTGGGTTTAAAGGGGCCCCAGTTCCTGTGGCAGGTCACAGCCTCAAACTGCCACCCTTCCCTCAGAAAGTTGCTTCTCCTGTGAGGAAATCTTTACCCCATGGTGAAGGCTTTTCTGTGCTGGGGGATTAAAACCACAGACTTTCAGCTACACATGGCAGACAGCTTTAGAGTATCGTAGAAAAAAGGATTCCGTGTTGTTTATGGTTGAAAAAATGCCTAAAAAGAAACACCTGTACCTTCTGGTAGTTCTGCATCTCTACCACCTAATGATGGACCTTCTCAAATTTTATTAGTCTGCAAGGCCCTTTTTCTTGCTGACATGCCTTTAATCACCTTTCCTACACTCCTGTTCACTTTGCTTTTAATGTCTCAGATTAAGAAATATCTTTTCCTTCTTCTCACTGTAAAGAAAATGCTAGGAAAAAAGGTTCATTGTTTTTGAAATGTATGTTTAGTCCTGAATGATGAGAGTAAGGCGGAGGAGACAGAGAAGAGGAAGATGAGGAAGAGGTTTTTTCATAACTGAATGCCATAGTAGAATTTTGTGAAATTGCCTGTGGGGAAATTTCAAGATATACAGCAGAATTGACTAGGGGGATAAATAGAGGGCTAGGCAGTGAACAGAAAATTTTAGGAAATATGAGGATTTGCATTGCCTTGGTGCATTATTGATAAGGACATCTACTTATTGTGTATGTCATCATGAGAAAAAAAAACCACAAATCATGATGGTTCAAAGGCCATGTAAAAATTCTACAATGGCTTTTCAGATCTAAGTATTCTAAGTAGAATTGGAAGCATTAGCTAAATTTGGATTGCTTGAATCACTAAGGCAAGGTTCCAGTGACTTTTGAAATCTCTTAATCCATCCATTTTTGAAATTGACAAAGTAAACATGAACCAGAGCTGCTGAATCACTCCATTATCCATATTTCTTGCCTAGGTGAGTAGATACTAAATTTTTCTAGGAAATTCTGAGAACAACATTAGGTTTCGGTGCCATTGTTGTCAGGAAACTCAGGGAAGATAACAAATTTGTAGCAAGTCAGTCTCCTATAATACTGCTGGACAGAGTGGGAAGTAGTTGTGTACAAAGTATTTTTTTTTTTTTTAAGCACAATTACAGTTGTATTTAACGAGGTAGCAGAACTGTAAAGCTGCCAGGAAATGCTGTGGCAACAACATTTCTTGAAGGAGCATATTAAATAGTAATGATGTCAAACATCTGAAAGAGTGAGTAGACCTTGCAAGCACAGTTTTCTAGTCATAGGAAATTAAAAAGGAGTTTGGAATGTTGCCAGTTGACTGACTATAGGGGGAAAGAAATAGACCCATAATAAGCAACAGTTGTAGTTACAATATTTGCTGAAACCAACACACATTAAATAATAATGAAAGCAGCCATTTAAAAATGCTGGCAGCTTATATGGAACAGCTGAGCTGAAGAAACTGTGAAAAGGATAAAAAAACCCCAAACTGGTATAGAGCCAATGTGCTGTCAAAGAATAAAAAGCTCCATTGGAGATTAAATGGTGAGATAACTTCAGACAAGTATTTATAAAACAAATAGTTTGAAAGAAACAGAGTTAATTCTTAGATTGTGTATGTGAAAAATCTTCACGATTAAAGTGATATCTTCAAAGAAGAACTTACTAAGTGGAATACTAATGCTTTTTATTTGCTTGCAATTTTTTAATTAGGAAAAAATTTGGGCAACCTTGACATTTTTTAACCCACTGAAATACAGCATGGCCATAGTTTTGTACAAGAATCTTATTTGCAAATATTTTTTAAATGTATGGAAGACTTTAAATTTCCTTCTAGCCAGGAAGACTTTGTTATTGCTACAAAAAAACAACTTAAACCCAATAACCAATGACATTGGGATCTTAGGTTTTCCTGAAAGAATTAAAAGAGAACTCCAAGAAACAGGACAGCGGGGGATATTTTAAAAGACAAGCAATGCAGGTGTTGAATAGGTGCTATATCTTTTTGTTTGTTATTCTATACATATTTAGCAAATATTGGACAATCATAGCCTTTGGGGGAGAAAAAGGTCTCATTTTCAATGTTATAAAAGGGCCAGATAAATCTATTAAATTCACTGGGATTTGATTGATAACAATGCAACTTGAGATCGTTATTAAGCCTTATGATTAAATGCAGAATATATACTTCTATTAAAGAAAATATACTCACAGTTAAGAACTGTTAAAATGGAAATGAAGGCTTGAAATGGGCAGTTTGAAACTGAAATGCAAGGCTTAGATCCTCTCAACCCCTGCTCTGCTGTTGTATAGGAATGGAAGTGCCTAAATTTAGACAGTGCTCTGAAGGCTATTGACTGTTCCCCAGTAGCTTCATGTTCTGTTCTGGGCACATCTCCATCCTAGTATGTTCCTCAGTCTCACAAATCAGCCCATTGGCCCTTGTACTCTCAGTGCCTGTACTAGACATTTATAGAGAGCTGAGGAATGTTTCTGACCCTGGGAGAGACTTTGCTTCCACTAAGACTTCTGTCAATGGTATTAGTTGCATGTGCCTGTTTGCAGATAATTTAAATTTTTTTTATTATAGAGAGCAAAAACCAAAAGGGGTCACTCAGCTAAGAAGATTCTTAGATTCCAAGCTCAAGTCTGGCAGAAACCTGCCTGCATATTAGTATGCATGTGTGTAAACAAATATATACATACATCAAGCTCTCCTGTGATCTCAATTCCGTAGGAGGATCCCAAAGGGAGCTAATGCAGAAAATCTGAATAGGCAGAGCACATGGTTTGAGATACTCTGCATTACACAGCCTAGAAGATCAGTCCAAGGTCAGCTAACATGGCTAATGGGACGTTCTCAGCATTTCTTGAACCTCTGTCTTTGCAGGAAGTCAAAGACAATATCCTTGAAATGCATATCTATTAGGAAAACTTCTGTACATCTTTATTTCCCCATTGTAATATGATACATGAAACAAAGAACATGAAAATATTTCCGTGTTCAAATCTTCTACTAGAAGCCAAACTGTCTCTGAAAACCTTAAAATTACTCACAAAAACTTCTGAAGGTTATGACAGACCTCCTGCTTCTTTGTTCTTGGTGGTGGTAAAAGCTGGATCCATGCCCAGTGCAGGGAACACAGTGTAAATAGCGTTGCTGCAGATTGCTACTGGATTGTTCAAAACATCAGATGGCGAGAATATGTTATTATCAACAAGCTGTTTACTGGCCAATCAATTACAAACTATGATGGAGCACCAGGCATTTTATTGTAGGCTAGCCAAATGGATGGAGAAAACATATGTCAATCTCTCTGTTACTTTAAGGGGCAAATTCTGCTCTTTTGCATCAGTATGCTGTAAAGCTTCCCACAAAGGAAGCACAATGATGTTAGTAGAGAAGGGTAGGATCTAAGGCAGTGCTGTGGGAATCGCTAGGGTAATGCAGTTCTCAGATATCTGGGCAACTTTATGTCAACATACATTTGCATAATAAGAGTACAGCTGAGGCATCTGTGAGTAGTCCTTCCCTCAAAAGGATTTCGAATGCATGAGTTTGTCAGCCTGTGTGCAATACACAAACAGTCAGGAATTGTTGAATGGCTCTTATATTTAAGTTAGTTCTTACATGAAGCGAAGTTTAGAGTCTTTTATTCACCTTCCATTTAAGTTTATTTTCCCCAAGTCTATAAAATAAAATAAGTCCATTCTCTTCAATCCCAAACAGGAAAATGCTATCCAGAATCAGATATTTCATGAGGAAAATTTTGAGTTCAGATAGGGAAAAATGTATCTGTTTATTCACAGCACCTTAATCAATAATATGACATTAAAAGGAGATTTTTTTTTCACCCTGGCTGCTGAGAATTTCCTTCTATATTTTTCCAGAGAAGGTTTCGTTCCGATGGGGAGCAGGATTTAGAGAAAAGAACAGAGTTCATTATGATAATAAGAAGAGAAAAAGGCAACTTCCTTTGGAAAAATCTTTGGTTATATTGGTGACAAGCAGTTTTATATATATATATATACACACCTATAGATATATATATATATATATATGTATATATATCCTGCTCAAAGGACACTTGGACAATGTCTAGAAGGAACTGGTCTCATAAATGTGCAGTCATTTGATATGACTGTTTGTGTCACAGGACAGGATGTCTGTGACTTGCTGGCGATATTGGCACTGGAGGTTTTCACCTGCTAGTCAGAAGTGACCCATACTGTTCTGAGCTGAAAAGGAGGAGACAAAACTCTGCCTTTGAGAACCTATTAAAAATTGCATGAGACCTCTTGGGATTAAAATTTTAAAAAACTAAAAAATTTCAGTGTTCATTTTTCAAAAACATACACTGAAAAAAACTACATTTAGTGAGGGCCTAAGCAGATGAAGAGATCTTTCTTTCTACCTCCTCTTGCCTCCACAACTAATATGCTAATGTCAAAAAAACCCCAAACTCCCAAAACAATAAAGAGAATGAATAAAAACAATTGAGGAATATATGGTATCTATATTCCAAAACCATCTGTTTGAAAATGTTAGAAAAGTTGAATAACTTCTTCTTGATTGTTCCTTTTGGGTATTTTTTGCCACCATCTGTGAAGGTGAGCAGTAAGTCACTCTGCAAGTTGTTCTTGAAAATATAAGGAAAAGAAAGAAGAATCTGTTCCGCAATGAACATGTCACCACAAGAAACTGGGGACCAGAGTTTGTCTATATTCAAAAGAAAGAAAGGCTACCTCCTGTGGAGATGATGAATTCTGGAAAAAAATTAAAAATATAAAATCAAAGCATACTTGTTTTCCACTGAAACATGTGGATGGATGTGTCCTGCAATGAAAAATTAAAATCCGTGTTCAAAAACTCACTACTTACTTTTAATTATCTTTTTATGTTTTTCAATTTGAGCAAGAAGGAGCTACAATGCTAAGAGTTTCTTCTTTTTTTAATCTTTCAAAATTGCCTAAAATGAGGCTGCATCTCTCCAGTACAGTTCTATTGGCTCTAACTGACCAATGCCAGTGAGACCAAAAAGGCTTGGCTCAGACAAGAGAAAAATCACTGCAACTCAAAGTACATATCATCCATGCATAAATTTAAAACATGTACTTAGCCTCAAGGAAATATTTTTCTTCAGAACAAAACTGATTACGTTTACTTAAATACATCTTGAGGAGGTGGGAGGATATGAAAATTGTTGAGCTTCAAAATGAAATTTTCTCAAAAAGGAGAAGCAAAAATAAATGTTAGCTATGGCTGTTTTAAACAAATACAAAAAATACATAATTCAAGTAGATTTAGTTATGCTTATAAACAAGTGTCGGTTAACATATGCAAGCCATACTCTGTGATTTGTCAAAGAGGTGTTTCTTTCAAAGGAATTTTTCCCAAAGGAATTGTTATAGGGATGGATGGATGTGTGTTGGGATATATATGATTTAAACACCTGGGATAATATAAAATATGGGAAGGATGGAGAGCAGAACCGGATTTTGGAAGCCAGCTTTGTGGAACTGTTCACTATTCTGAAAGATCTCAGCCAGATCCTCAGAGATTGAATGCTTGATGCAAAAGTTTTAGTGTGGTTGTGCAGGCCGCCTCTTTCGGAATGGTTAAGTTTTCACTGGCATCAGCATCTTCTTCAGATGGATTGGAACCCATAAAATCATTCAAGGGTGAAGGATGCAAAAGAAGGGAGGTGGTGAAGATTAGTGGAGCAGGTTATTAAACAAGGGGTAACAGGACTCTGAAAAGATGGGAGGAGAAGGAATGGGTAGTGGCATGTGCTCTGCTGACAGCCCCAGAGCCACAGAGGTATTTAGAAGTGGGAGGAGGGAGACAGCTTGTGCAGCTGATGGAAGCTGAGGAAGTGGCATTAATGTTCCCAGCCTATCAGTCTCTTCAGAAGTATGTACAGGGCAGCCCTGGTGCTTGGGGTAATTATCTCTGCAGGAGATAATTCTTTGAGACTTATTATCAAACAGAAGATGGACCAGATTAACATCTCTTCTCCTCCTGCTACAAAAGTTTAAATAATAATTGATAACTACTAGACATGCAAGATTTTAAAGGTGGCATGTATATTCTGAATTTTGTTTTATCACTATGAGTACTATGACTTGGAAAAAATTTGAAGCACTGTGCAAAAGACAAGGAAACATGGCCACAAGCATAAGATATCCCAGATATAGCAGTAACTTCCGCAATACAAAAGTGTAGAGCAGACACAGAAGCAAAACTTTGGTTGATAACATTACACAGCTCTGCTTTCCCTTTTTCAACAGTTAGATGTTAATGTTACTGAGAGGCTTTCAAATTGAAATCAATGGGAGTTTCATTATTCACTTCAATAGGAGTGGGATGAAGTTCTAAATAGTAAATGGAGCAATGAAAATCTAAGAAAACAAGAGGCATGCTAATGTGTGTTTTGTTTAAGAATTCTCAGTTTCATTGGCTCTGTTTAACAAGCAGTTGAAAGCGACGTGCTTGGGGGGTGTGAAAACATATGTGCCTCATGGGAATGGAAGACTATACACCTTTCTGCTGATGTTGGATAGAAACAGAACTTGAGGGAAATAATTTAGCCTGCATGCAGAAGGTGTTGGAACAAGTGGCTTCTGAAGCAAAAAAAAAAAAAAAAAAAAAGGTGCATTAAGTGTTGTGTATGTTTTACCAGCTTGGGGTTTTTGGAACCATTAAATACAAATCAAATGAATAATTTAAAATTTTACACAGTATGAGCCTCTTGCATCACTGATTTTTTGGAACAATATCACACAGAGAAAATGCAGTGGGTGCTTGCCTTGCTGTTCTGTAATTTTACTTTGTCCTTATTTCAATTATATTTCAAAGCAAATACTCTTTCTAGTTGTGAGGCAAATTTCATTCTGGTGAGCTAGTAGTT
The DNA here is from genome assembly GCA_013397845.1 of Melanocharis versteri. NCBI lineage: Eukaryota > Metazoa > Chordata > Aves > Passeriformes > Melanocharitidae > Melanocharis > Melanocharis versteri. The sequence continues at coordinate 1,237,907 of VZTG01009684.1, read as the reverse complement.
TGCTTTGTTTTTTCTTTGATTTTGTTTTGGTTTGGTTTTCTGTTGTAGAATTTCAGAGTATGAAAATACAAAGAACAGAATGAATATTTCTAACAAACTTAAGCTAAATGTAGACCTTTTCTCTGTTTATTTTTCCATCCATGCTTATTGGTGCATAGATCCTCTTTTACTTCTCACTGGAGCAGTGTATGAAACACTTAGCAGCAAGGCTGTGTTTACAGATGCTTTGTCTGGCAACGGCCACCCCAGATCTCTCATTTCGCACATCCTACACACTCTTCTTCTTCCCTTTCCATTTGCACAATATCCACCTTCACTGTTTCATTTGCCCTTCCTTTTGTCCTTGATATATTGTTTTCCAAAGTCAAGAGTTTTGCAAAGAAAAGCTAGTAGTTTTTTGTTATTTCCCTAAATTTCTGTCAGAGGATCCAAATGATAGGTTCTTAATAGAACTTAATGAAAAATTGCTTCTTTGTGAAGATGTGAAGTCAATCTCCTCCTGGGTGTAGCTGTTCTAATTCCCAAGTTTTCATTCTGCATTGGAGCGGATTGGGATGTACAACAATTCCCTCCAAATCTTGATTACTTGTGGAAGAAAACCAGATATTATGGGCTGCAAGAGAGCTACAGAATTGTCTAACCAGGACCTGAGGGCAGGCTTTGGACCTAGATGAACCAGTGGGAGACATTTCTTGAAGGGGCCACTGACTCAGTAGTGTGAATTAGAAACAGGCAAAATCAAAGACTTAGCTTATAGGATTGATGAATCAGTGATCAGTTCAACCAACCTCCAATCACAGTGTAAAGCTCAAAAATTGTAAAAAATACATTGTATTAAATGTTGCATTTCAGTTAAATAAATATTGCATCAAAAAGCTTTTTGAACCAGAAATAAAAATATTGTTCTTCAAAAAACATAGGATATTAAAAGAAAATTACTTAAATAACAATGAAGCTTTTGGAAATTATAAAAATTTAATGTTTTGATTTACCCAAAATGATGTTCTTCTCCAAATTTTAATTTTTATAGAGGTTTCTTAATGATCATTCTTCAATCATAATATCATATTAAAAGTTTTCTCCATGTCTTTAAAATCTCTGTGGAAAGAAATGACTATTTTCATTTCATTTATGCTGTAAAAGCTGTTATTTTGCACATATATGAGCATGCCTTCCAGTGGCAAGGTTAAGAATATTAACCTATTGTTGAGATTATTTAAGTCAAGAACAAAACAAGAAACTCTGCAGTGGATATTAATACTTTAAAGGTCTCTAAACAGTTTCTATCTAAAAGCACATCTGCTTATTTGCACATTTTATTGACAATAAATCACTACACTTAAAAAATACTGTATTTTGCTAATCTCTGTATTATTTTCTTTCTGCCTGCAAAGTGTTTGAATCCTCGCACTGAGTAAGAGTTTAAGTTGAATTTTACTGTGAAGATGGGAGAAATACTTTCATCTGGAGAAAATGGTGGAATTAACCTTGCTCTTATTACTCTTCTAGGATGTCTGAGTGCTACTGTTTTAATCATTGAGACTTCTAAGTCAGTAACACAGCTGGCACCCGGAAAAAGGGTCCTGCCCTTTGTTCTTGTCCAGTTTGGCATTGAAACTCTCTTCTATTCAGCAACAATGGTTTTCCAGAGCTTGATTTTTAGTCCCTGTAAGAGAACAGTGTAAAATCTATCAGCTGTAAGCACTGAGGTAGCATGGTACTGAACGCCCACCCTCCAGGTCTGAATAGCAGAGCAACCAGGTTTGTGTTTGCATCTTATATTAAGCGCATGTTTTCTGCCTGGCCAAGGCTCTCACCTCCTTCAGTTGCATCTGCAGCCCGGCATTTTTCCTCTCACCTGGAAGATAGTAACTACATGTTGTGCGACTCACACTAGGGCATAATGTTTTTTTTTCTTTGCCTGTGTAGAGTGTATGCTCGGTGCTATAAGCTGCTGTTCATGAGATATCAGCGCCTCATGCCAATGGCACCCTCAGTGGGCAGCACTCATGGTAGCTCTCATCACCCTTCCGGGTCCTGAGCTTCACCATGGCTTGAATCAATGAACTTGCCAAGTGGAAGGCCAGGAATACAATGGACTTAATGAATGATTAATGAGCAGGCAGGAATTGATCCAGACTGACTTTTGAAATGTCTTGATCCAGCCAAAATGAAGGCAGGAGTAGAAAGAAATGAAAGCACTCAGCAATGTGTTCAGAGAAAGTCACTGGGCAGGAAAGTACACCACAGAGACTGAATTCATGTGTAATTGGACTGGCGAAGAAGACAGAGGAGTGAGCATGTGGCTGCAGCTTTCCTGAACCTGTTCATTCTCTGAGGCCCTGCTGTAGTTGCTGTTGGCAGGAAGGAGAGGTGGGCTTCAGCAGCTGAAAAAAAAACGCATGGTAGAATGTGTTTCAACCATATTTTTTCACAAAGGCAGTAGTTTACTTTTCAGCTGTCAGTCCAGCTAGTTACAGCGGCAAGTGCCAATCCATTGTTAACAGAGGTAACAAGATTAATTACTTTGGGACTCAAAGTATCTGAAATAATAATAGCTGTAAATAATCTGACAGTCAGTGTCCTGCTACCAATATGAAATCTATCTTCTAAAGTGAGTTTAGCATTTTTTGTTCGGCAGGTTATGATAAGGGTCTACATGGGATGTTTTGAAAGAATTCGATTAGCTTGTGTTGCGAGTTAGCACCATTTGCATCATAATGAAACATTCTTTCAACAAAGGTTGAAGGAAAACAAACTAATTAAGTTTTTGAACAGCACCTGACATTCATAGGGCTCAGTGGCGATGTTGGCTAAATGCCTGCATGACTGATCCCCCTTTCTTAGAGCTGGCCAGAATTTTTCTGTCTGTGAATTTATGAGAAAAACAAGCAAACAAAAATCTCCCCAACCCCATTACAGCTTTTAAAAATGATATTAAGCCAATCTGATGAAATTTGCCATGCATCCCTGTCCTTCCTAGCTCTGTATCTCTTTTGCTGCCTTCTTTTTCTTTGATATATAAAATGTTGTTTCCTTTTTGCTGTTACAGACCTACATTACTTTTCTCCCTCTATTATTTTGTGTTCTGTATAAAAACGATGACTCCTACCTCCTCATATCCCCCTATGATCCTCCATGCACTATTCTCTGTACTCCAGGAATCACCATGGCAGCAGAGTAGCTGCCAATAAGCTGCTCTCTCCTTTTTCCATGCAAGTGACCTCCAAATTGCTGACCAGTGAGAGAAAATAAGTTACAACAAAAAATGGACTGGCACAGGTTAGTTCCCTGCTGGGGTTTCTGGGATAAGCACAATTGTGCTTAGCCCTTTCCTTAGGGTAGAAGTGCAGGTGCCAACCTGCTCCACAATAGATAGAGCAGCAGAATAAATGAAGCCAAAATATTTTTCCAACCATCATAACTTACACAAAAACCAAAAACCAAAACTAACCAACCAAAACAAACAAATAAAAACAAACAAACAAAAAAAGAGAAGATATTTAATCTTCTGATCAAATTTTGCTCAGATTTGGTCACGATATGTTTCTAACAGGTTTGTCTATTCTTTTCTTTCCCTCCTCCACATGTGTTTGATCAAAAGCTTTTTGTTCATGAAAGCTCTCATAAACACGGGTGTATGTTTTTCTGAGGGAAATTGTCATGCTGGATTTTGCTGCCCTGTAAATTTTTTACTATCTTTCCTCTGTAAATGCTTCTACCTTACAAGAGGATATAGCTATGAACATGGTAACTAGTGAACAAATTACGATAACTCTGTTAAGTTAACCACAGTGGAAGGTTTGTGGCCTTATCTGAACAGGCATCTTTTGCACAATCAGTGTTTGTTTTACATCTCCATGATCCAATGCTCCATAGCTGGTGTCTGAGCATGGAAGAAAGACATCAAAAAGCACTACAGAAACATAGAGCTGTCCACTGGCAGATCTGACCTAAGGCAGATGTGCAGCTGCCACCTGACTCCACGTAGTCAAAGATGTGTCCACCCTAGAGGCCTTCCCAGAAGGTTTTGCCATTGCTACTGAGATATCTTGAACACAATGGTGAGTGAAATAACTGGAAAGGAAAAGTAAATTTTCTACAATTGTTTGTTAGTTGAAGATACCAATTGATTTGATTTAGATGAAAGATTAATTTTTCAGCTCTTAGCTGAGCTATTGAATCCCCTCACAAGACACTGCCCACAGCCAGTTCAGCTACTGCTGCTTAGATGATGGCAGGTAACTGGATGACTTTATTTACTGTGCTTACACCTAACCCATTTAACAATTATCAACTGTCCTGGCTGGAAGGAAGTGATTCCTCCTTCGTCGTGATTCATTTGGTAGACCGAGACAAAGCAAGAATCCATTTATTCCTACTGGATAGGGAACATAGTTGTTTTAATTGTCTCCACAATACACTGATGTAATAATAGTACTTCTAAATTGGTTTCCATTTTAACCTACTCTAAGAATGCCGAAAGTACCCCTCCAGTATAAAGATAATGGCTGTGGTATGGCTGAATTAAACACCAAGCCCGTGGGAGAAGAGTCAGTCCTTGTTGCAGTGTTGCTCCTTGCTGCAAACTGTGGGAAATGCTCCAAAGTCTGGCCGCTGCCAGGATAGTAGGCATAGACATCTGTGGGTGAGTTATTCCAGCAAGTGTGCAGCAGCTCAGCCAGCTGCCAAACAAGCTACCCACAAGTTGTTTGACTTTGGGAGGTGTTAGAAGCCCATAGCACAATCGGGAACATTGCTTTCTTATTATTGTACTCACTCTCTATTATTGCACCTATTTTAACCCACCTCTCAGTGTGGGAGTTGTCTGTTATGTAATTGCTATGGTGCTCAGCAGCAACACAATAATGCTTGGTCCATTTTCTGAGATGGAGATCCCCTTAGTCTTTGAAAACAAGTAATTCTATTTATTTTGCACGAGAATGATAGGGAATAAATAAGCAGCTGTAAGACATAGGGTGTCCTGTCACATCTGTCATGTCCAGGCAGGGTCTAGGACAGCTATACTATTCCAAAAGCAGGCAAATCCTCTCTTGATTATTTTTCTTGGTGAGCCCCACCATCAAATCCAAGACCTTCCAGCTCTCTTTCAGAGTTAACTCGTCTTCATAATACTAATAAAAATAGAATAAGGGATTAGGGTGGTTTGTACAAATAGGAATTAAAAAACATTTTAAATTCATTACTAAATAGCTGATTCTGTCATTGCCAAGCAAACAAAAATTGCCATTTTTGAAAATGTTTCATACATAAAGATTGACTTTTAAATTTTATTCTATGTTATTTTAAAGAACTAAACATGCAAGCTTTTTACACATATTTACTTGTAGCTCTGATAAAGGACTGAGAATTTCACAACTGCTCACAGCTTCTCTCTTTCACTTGAATTTTCTGAAAATAATAAGCGGAAAAGTCTCATTGTCCTGACAAGCTCATTCAGGCATGGGTTTCTGGCTGTAATTTGACATTATTAATTAGTGCATTCTGTTCTCACACAGGAAAGGGCTGAAACAGAGCTGGAGTACTTTCTGCATCATGAAATAAGCCAGGTGAAAAAACATATGTCTAACCTATATGTTCTGTTTATTTAGCAAGCTGGTGAGTCAGTCTATGCTAATGAAGACTAAAAGGACTGTGAATAATGATCTGTTATTTTTATTCAGGATTTATAAAATCACCAAGACTACAGCTCAAAAATAAAGGAAAAATCAGAGGCCTGAATAATTTTGATTTTAAAATGAATAAGAGATTACAGAGCTTATTTTGACTGCACTAAGAAGATGGCATGTTTCACAGCAGTGATTTTGATGCATTCTGTAGAGTTAAATTTCTTCCAAGCTAATGAAAGTGGATGTAGTGCCCTTGCAGGTAGGGTTATTATGTTGCTGTTTAAAATCCCACAGTAGAAAATTTTGGGAGGGTGAGCAGGGGCCTGTTAAATGTTTTATATGGCGGCTTAGGGAGTAGAGCTATCTCAAGAATACAAAGGTACTCCTTAACCTGAGCTGAGATTAGCGCAGAACTAACCAGAGGAGACTTTTTACTTATATGCTTTCCATTTACATTTCGTGTACCACAGGCACTCATGAAAACAAGGAATGTGGAGCAGTACTATGAAAATCTTTGTAATGAAATGACTTTTACTCTACCTTAACTGGAAGATTTGTGCGATTTCTCATGAGCTATTGGCATACCACAAACAACATGGGAACCTGAGCTGTTGAGACACCAGATGTTTAAATGCTGCTTCAAAAGCATTAGTATTATTCCCAAGAGGCGTTTGCAGTGTACCTGTGTCATTACATACTGTGATCCCTGACATGGCCGCATGCAGAAGGAGAACATCTCCTTTAAGCACACTTTGTGTTCTGAAGTGCATTTAGTGAAGTGTGCTGTAATTACACGTGGGCATAAACCACAGCAACAGGGTCTAAGATCTACCAATTCTGAAGATAGAAAGGACATTAGCTAATAGTCTTCCTATTTGCAGCAGCCAAAGAAACGGCATCATGCAGCACTACACTTAACTGATCTATCTCTATAATCTGATATTAGATCAAAATTGAACAATTAGGGGAAAAGAAAATCACAACAGGCATTTAGAGACGCTGAGTACTGCCATTACTAATTTTAGGTTGGAGATCTTTTTAGCTAAGAGCATGTTGGTATTTGAGGAAATGTGGAACAGAAGCAGTCTATTTACAGAAATGTCACATTTAGTGCTTCAGAATCAAAACCCACTGCAAGAAACTCACAAAATTTAGTTTACAGAATCTGATATTTATACTGTATTTGGTGGATCAGCTACACTTTGATATAAAGTAACATTTCTCTCTAGGGAATTGTCCATACTAGAATACCTCTCAGGAGGCCAAAATCACTAAGAAAAGTTGCATTGTAGCACTGAAGTGTCTTTTTGTAAAGGATTCAAAGATTCAAGGATGGAAAGCTATGTGAAAGAGTTATACATTAACTGCATTAGTTTACAGTATGAAAATGGTTCTAACAAGATTTCCTCTGCTTATGAAGAGCTCAAGCAGCTTTTAATTGCCAGAGCAATAGCTTTCTTTAAGACTGAGATGGGCAATGTCTTTTTAAAAATCTGTTTCAGGACTGAAAAAAGATAACTTACTTAATAATGAATGAATACAGAGGACAGTATAAAGGTGAAATGGATAAGAAAGTTAATATGAAGTGACAATGTGACTTAAGCATACTTTTTTTTTTTTTCAAAGAGCATTTTAAATCAAAATCTGATGCTACCAAGTATGCTCAGATTATTTCAAGTGAAATAATACTAGGTCATTGAAAAGGGAACCTTGAAACACTTTCTTTAAATTCTGCCCTTAGAAGTACCTACACAGCTCACAAAGACAGAATTCTGGAGTTGCTCTCTGGCAACACAGCAAAATTTCCCAGTAAGTCAGAAAGAGAAATCAATGTGTCTAAGTTCAAGAATGAGTTACAGCAGTGCTGAAGAGTCTTTTTACCCTTGTGGTAGAATAAATATGGTGTGTTAACCAGGAGTCCTTTCTGGAGGAGGTTTCACTCAAAATGAAAAGAGCACCAAGCTGTATTTCCCTGCTGGTTTCTCCTTCAAGTGTTATCCTAACGAGGATCTGTTTTGTGACCTGATGCAGCTGGTCCTAGATGACACTTTCTGAAACCTTTGTCATGATGGGGGTCTTTGTGAAACTGAACAAACACAGGCTAACAGCACAGCTGGAAGGTCCTTATACACCCTGAGTTTATCTGATATGAACGGTGCTACCTGGACATTTCTCACTGGGATCTCTGGATCAGTGGTCTCCACATGAGGGTGTCTCTCCTCAGGCAAGGGCTTCACAGCAGCAGCTGAGGAGTGGAAAAGACAGCAGTAACTGAGAGCCTGGGACTCCCTTCAGCAGCCTTGCGCGAGGCTCCACCTTGCCCTGTTTCCTCCTTGCACCTCTGCACAGGCACTCCAGCTACTCACTTATGACTTGGGGTTGCAACAGTGCTTTGGCGTGTCTGGGAGGCAGCAGTCTGCGGCACAGTAATGGGAAGAAGAGGAAAAAGATAACTTCAGGAATTACTGGACACTTATAGCCTAATTTTTTCCCTCTCTCAGAGCTGCTCTGAAATATTTGGGCGTAATGAGACCTCTACTTCAGCTGGTCTCTTCAGGCTCATCCATTCTGAGGAGAAAGGAGGTATCAGCCAAAACCAACTAACCTACCATGTCAGATTTCTTTTTTCTCAGGAAAATAACCAAGATTCGTTATTTATTAAAGAAGGTCATGAGCACTTGAATAGTATAAATACCTGAAATTATTTTGGATCCTACCTGCAATGAAATCAGAGGTCATTGTGTCATGGAGCTGAACAATAATCAAGATTTTACCTCTGGTTACTGAAAACCACTTCACTTAACTTCAATTAATTTTGCTCCACCAACCATATCAATTTTGAGTAATGAAATACACAAAATTGAAGATTTAATGAAATTATTTTTCCTAGGGAAAATTAAGTAGCAAACATTTTGAATGAAAGATATTGATCAATATTTAAGGTCTCTGAGAAATATAGGAGAAATCTGTTACTGTGTTAGCTTAGAAAGAACAAACAGTTACTAAAGCCTAATTAATATCTTGTAATCTCATCAATGCATATAAAAATCTCAAACTGGGTGCCAGGAGTGTGGTGCCAGACGCTTTTCAGTGATGCTCAATGACAGCACAAGTAGTCATGGGCATAAACGAAAGCACAAGAAGTTCCACCTCAGCATGAGGAGGAACTTGGTTGCAGTGCACTGGAACAGGCTGCAGGGGAGTCTCCCTTGCTGGAGACATTCAAAACCTGACATGTAGCTGCATAACCTGCTCTAGGTGACCTTGCCTTGGCAGGGGGGTTGGACTGGTTGATTTTCAGAGGTCTCTTCCAACCCTAACAGTTCTGTGATATGTCATTTTTTAAATCCCAAAATACCTTGAAGACAAAAACCATGCTGTAGAGATTCCTCTTGGAATGTATAACTACACCTGAGCATCGAACGTGTCTATCTGTAATACACAACCATATATGTGATTGTAGAAGAAAGCATTATAACTCATACCAAATTAAACCTAAAAAAAGAGAAAAACTATGATGTAAAGTTGGATAGAATTTCTGAGAAAAGACAAGGAATAAAGTAAATTTTAAAAAAAGGAACTAAGTATGTAGAAAAATACTTTTTTCAAGTGATATAGTCCTAACTCAAATATTTACAGAGAAGAAAACCTTCCTGACTATTACAGTTACAAATCCACACAAAATATGGTCTTAATTCAGCCAAAGCTTCCTCCCTCCCTTATTTTTCCTAGGAATGTAAGCACAGTGCAGTATTAAATGTGTTCTGTCATGCACCTCCTTTCGCAAGGTAAAAAGTAATTTTATCTTATTTCATTGTGTATTGCAGCTTTAGCCCTAAATTCATATTTAATTAGCTAAAACAGACCTTGGTTTTAAGAAATCAAATAAGACATTACTTCAGAACACATTTGTCCCATTTACTGAAAGTTCAGCACAAGCTTTAAAGCTCAACAGGACTTTGAGGGCTATTTTGAATAGGGAACCTTAAACTGATGGTTTAAAACTTGGAAGAGGAAGGATGTTTATAATTTCCTAGAGCCAACCAATGCTTAATGAATGTCGATTTGCCGACCACACCTGGGTAGCTGACTTTGTGCAGCAATTCACTTTTGTCAGCTTGTGTAGATGGGCTTTGAGGGAAAAATACAGAGAAAAAGAAAGCTGAAAAATCTAAATAGACAAATTGCCGCCATTACTATTTCAGTTTTGATATTCACAACTTATTTAGATTAATGTTTTTTTAGGGGACTGTCAGGGCACACATGATGAGATAAGTAAGATGGGGACATATGGATTTACACATTTGTTGATTCTACTTGGTTGATGACACTTGTTCTCCAAAGCCAGATTTGATAGCACAAAAATGTCTTTGAGGAAAAAACATGAAATAAGATCCTGTTCTCAGGTCTTCTTCTTTCACACCTCTTTGACAGTGGGAAGAGGCATGAGAGTCAGTGAAAATAACAGAGAAAATTCCAGCTTGTTAATTACTACTGAGCATATTACTTGCTCTCATGAGTAAATCCGCTGGAATTGGGGTATAAATCACTGTGCTTGGTTGTAAATGTTTTCAAGACTGAGAAGTCGTCTGAGTCTTCAGGGATATTTTGCTCTGTGTGTGTGCCAATTACACTTTTACAACTCATCTCTCTTGTGCGCGTTTTCCCATCAGCATCTCCCTTTCCTATTAAGTTATGCTGGCCCAGCAGTCCATGGGATGTGCCTATTAAGCATGATGCCAATGGGTTATGATCAGAATGGTCTTGAAAGCAAAAAAGTTGTCACTGTTTTTGGAGGCAGTAGGGGGTTGTGGAACAAAACTCCCTCATAAGAAGTTTATTGACTGACCTTGCTTTGCAGGAAACGTCTCTGCAGTAAATGCATGTAGAATAATGTAATGCCAGTTCACTAAGTTTCATCCAAAGGCAGAGCTACAGGATTGGGAGAAAGGTGCTGGGAGTACCTGACACTGCCTCTTTCGTTTCTGGTTGCAGGTAATGGTAATATGCTTTTCATTTACTCACATCGTTTAAGAAGAAAGAAAGAAGGTGGTTTCTTCTTTAGGGAAGATAGAACTCTAAATCCCACAGTGGGCCTGAGGCCATAAATAAAATGTTAAATTTTGAGAAGAAAATACTGCATAATTTAGAAAAAATATTTATAGGTTTCTAAACATTTTTTTTTTTTTTGCTTTCAGTACATCTCGTTTAGTATACAAAAGAGAAAACACATGTGAGTATACGTATATTTTGATATCACTGAACCTTGCTAGTGGTATCTTCTACCTGACTGGACCAAGTTATTTTCATTTAATTAATGTATACTTGTATGATGCTGATTTTTTTTCTCTTATCACTTATCTCCTGTTTAGCCTTCACCTGGGGTATATGCCTTCTCCTGTTAAATATAATATTACCTGTGGGCATAAGCTACTGAGCAGTTTACTTCTGTTTCAGATGCATACAAAATAAGCTACTCAGACCAAAATTAAACCCTCCCTCCGTCTCTAGAGAAAATAAAAAAAAATTCACAGCTATATCTGGTACTCAACAATCTCACCAGAAGACTGGAAAAAATCTATTAATGGTTAGAAAAATTGTCTATTGTTAATAGAGTAAGCAATGGATTCCTATTCTCATCTCAACTGGGAATGAAGCTGGCATGTCTGTTTGAATGGAGGTGACAAAAACCATTTCTTGATTGAATTCACGCAACATCTGGTTGTACAATCAATCCGGAATGTCCGTGTGCGTAATACTAACTTGCTCTGTATTGAATTATTTTTCTGTGTCCAATGCCAACAGAACTTATCATCTGTACACTGGTGGCCTGTTGTTGCATATAATGTGAACTTGGGACATATCTTTATCTCTGTGAGTACCTTCATAGAGGACAGCCATCTTTTTACTTGTTTTTAACCATCTTTCTCCATTCTTCAACTGAAACAAGGTTCGATAGTCAGTTTCCATTTTACTGAATTGATATATTTATGGTTTGACCAAATTCACGTTCAAGGGAGAAAAACAGTTTCCCTAATAATTTCTTTTTCTTTCTTTTTTCCTTTTGTTTTTGAAAATATTTATTTTAGTTACACTTTCGTGCAGATTTTGGTTGATGTAGAATGAATTTTCTTCATAGTAGCTACAGGGGCCTGTGTTTTGTATTTTTTTTTTGTTTGTTTTTTTTTTTTTTTTTTTTNTTGTTTTTGTTTTTTGTTTTGTGTGAGGTTTTCTGTTTGTTTTTGTGACAAAAACAGGGTTTATAACATAGGGATGGTTTTGTTACAGCTGAGCAGGACTGACACAGAGTCAGATCCTTTTCTGCCTCTCACCCCACCCCAACAGGGAGGGTTGGAGGCGCATAAGGAGTTGGGAGGGGACACAGCCACGATAGCTGATCCTAACTGGCCAAAGGGACATTCCATACTGATCATGGCATCATGCTCAGACTATAAAGCTGGAGGGAAGAAGAAGGAAGAGAGGGTCTTTGGGCTGAAAGTATTGGCCTTCCCCAGTCACTGTTATGTGTGATGGGGCCCTGCTTTGCTGGGGATGGCTGAACACCTGTCCTGCCGTGGGAAGTGGTGAATGGATTCCTCGTTTTACTTTGCTTGCGGGTGTGGCTTTGACTTTGCCTATTAAACTGTATCTCAACCCATGAGTTTTTTCACTTTTTCTCTCTTAATTCTCTCCCCCATCATATGGGTGGGGAGTGAGTGAGCAGCTGTGTGGGGCTTAGTTGCCAGCTGAGTTAAACCACAACAACTTTATTAAAATACATACAAGTGACTTAAAGAATTTCAATCAGAACAAATAAGAATTCAAAAGATTTCCTGACCAGTCCAGCATTTCATTGCAACAGTCTGTGATTTTCTATGCCACGTGTAATATATTGAAGCCTTAGTTAATTTCAGTGTAAAATTTAGGAAGTAATAAATTTTATTTGTCGATAAAAAGCAAGATGCTTTAAAAAATTCTCAGGTATTGGGCCAAACCTTTGAGCTGTATCAACTAGCAATGCTCCACTGGCATTTGGGAGATAGACATGAAATTTGGGGTGGTATTACTGAATAATCTTAACTGTAATACAAAAATAGCTGGTGACTGTAAGACAGAAGTCTCTCTGCATTAGCTACAGTACAAAGGGATGGTATTTCAGATTTTTGCCTTTTAATTAAAGAAAATAAGATCTAGTAGAAGGGGAGAAGTTTCAGACAGGTAATAGTATGTGTCTGAAGTAATACAGCAGATCAAGGCTTGAACTGTGAATAAAACCTGTGTTTTCTGAGTTTGTGCCTAATGCTGTCTCCACTCTCTGACACTGCCTGTAAGGTAATGAAATGTGCGTAGACATGCATCTTTTCTTTCATATACTTCACTGTATGACATAAAGGTTGGAACATTCTCGGTGGGGTTCTCTGCTGTGCATGGGCGAATATCTACCAATACCTGTACATCTCTGCAGACAACAGAGTGCTTGATTTGCAAAGGGATATCAGCACGTAAAAATGGATAGAAAAATGCAAGCACTGTCAGTGCCTGTAAATACCAGGGAAGTATGCAATCGAGGTGACTGCATGAATGACATAGATACACTCTTTTGCAGGTGCAGTTTTGCAAAGCCAGGTGAGGGAAAAAGCCATAACACATGAATAATTTTACTCATGACTATAACTCTCTGTTGTCAATTCCAGTTCTGTTTGTCATCAGACAAAGGCTCTCAAGACAGTAAACCATTACAGCTCTGCATTCCTCTAGCCCCAAGGGGGCCTTTTTAAAGAGACAAATTGATTTTTGCCACCAGACAGTGAATCATGCATACAAACCAGGAGAATACTTATGAATCCCTATATTCATTTCCCCATGGTGTCTGGTAAGGTGTGCTGTTTGCCTGATTTGTTTAAGAATAGATTTCAGGACAGAAACAAAACAAAGTGAAACACAAAGCTCAAGGTTTTTAACCCCTGCCTCAAGAATACAATTTGTCTATCAGCATTCAGATAAATGTTTTCAATCCCTATGGAGGGCTTAAATTTTTGGTTTACACTGAGTTGATATGATCAAATGGTTTCCCAAGTACTGTGCATAGAATTTTAAAACAAATATTTGCTTGGCTATATTCAGGAAGAAAAAGGAAAAGAAAGGAAAAAAAACCAAGCAGGCAGGATTTTCTGTTTTCTACACAGAAGCATCAAATGCCTTTGAGACACCCTAAGGTCCAAAGTGTTCACTGGAGCTGTGTAAGACCTGTATCTTTTTAGGGCAGCAATTGGAGTCCAGGTGGCACACTACTTCCCACAGAACCATGTGAATGAGGAGAAATTTGGACCTAGTAATAGAAATTGAAAGCAGACTAGTTAAACTCTACTCAAAGACCAAATCCGAAACTGTCCTTCTTTTCAAGTTGAGGAATGTTAGTTTTCAATAATTTTCACTTTCTCAAAAAAGTAACTTTCTTGCTGCAAGAGGATTTGGTTTTGTTTCTTTTCTTGTTTAGGGTTCTTTTTCATTCATTTAATATAAATATGATAGTTTAAAAAGACTGAATATCAGAGATAATGTTGCTGAAAGAGCTTAGCTTTCAGGTTAGGTTTGTAAGCTTTCAGTGGTGCGAGAAAACCAGCAGCACTTAGAGCAACAGAACTGCAGCACGCACTGAAATGTGCATCTGTTAATAGGAGATAGAACAAAAATGGGCTTCTAGGAGAAAGTAGGTGAAGGTTGGAGAGAATGAAACTTAGTTTCTGAAGCCTGCAGCTGCTTTAGCTTTAGTAGTTCTTGCCACAAACTCTCCATGCCCTTCTTGTCTTCCTCCTTTCTCTTTTTTTTTTCCATCAATAACCACTGAACGTGGATAATGCCAATATGCACAAATAATGTATTTTAACCTTTTTCATTTCCCTGTGGAGGTTCACATTCCAACATAGTGATACCTTTAGTTTTTAGCCAATGACTCTCTCATAAAGATGTATAAATTTAACCTAAATATCCCCAGCCTCTCATATAAGACATCATTCCTGCAACAGAAGCCTAATACACATCTCTATCCACCATCTTGCCCCAACTCCCACCTGATATGAATGCTCTACCTCAGTTCTGGAGGCAGCCTTTACTCAGTTCTCTTGCTGGAGTTTACCAAACAGCTAAAGCTACCTGAAAATACACACCCACAACTGGTCAGAGCTCTCTCACGGCTCACCTTTACTGCCTGAAATTCACTTTGTAGTGGAAAAGTGGACTTGGAGTCTATGACTCACACTTAAAACCCATCATTACATGCAAGCCATCAGTAGATGAATCCTGGCCCAGGCGTTTACAGTGCAAAGTTGACTGTCAACTTTAAAGTCTAAGGTCAGTTAAATAGACACTGAAGTCAGTTAGAAAAAAAATTACATGAAAATAGGACTGAATATTTTTGGTTTTTACATTTAAACACATAGCACCATACTGAAAAAAACATGAATGTGATTAGCACAACTCCCAGTTTATGCCTTGAACAAACATATTACCTTATTCCAGTTTGCATGTCCCCAAATTCTGAAGTCATGAATAGATCAAAAAGATGCCAAATGGTATCAACTTTAATGTGTGGCTGAAATGCACATCTTAACTATAAATTATGAATACTGAGATCTGTTATAGAAATGTCAATGTACATTCTTCATATGCTATATAATAGATTTGTTTATATATATATATATATGTATTGTGCATATATGCAGACCTAGACAAGAGTTTGAAAGAATTCTTATTTAGACTTGGCACAGAAGGCCAGGCTTTGGTCCACCCAGTGTAGTGGGTAGAATGTATTGTTCATCTCTGGAGAAAGTAAATTCCCTGAAGAAGTGCTGCTCAGAGAGTGCAAAATATCATAGCTCTCATCTTTGGTTGAACCCTAATGATTTGTACCCATTGAGGGCTTGGTCTTGGATAAATAGCTAAATCCAGCTGGCTGGCCACCAGCTGGCAAACACAATGCCCTCAGTGTGACACAAGAATCACATTTCAAATACCCTACCCTGCTATTTTTTCATTTGCTTTAACAGACATTATATTTCACAACGCAGAAGCTTTGCCACAGGACAAAGGAGTAGGAAGTGGGAGATGCATATCTAAAATCACTCAGACTTCTCTGGAAATGTAGGACTCCAGTGCCTATTTTTCTTAAGCTTTCTCTGCATAACCCAGAATCCAGGCCTTTTTTAAAATATTTCTTCTAGGTGTTTTATAACCATACTCTTTTGTAAATTCTCGATGATCTTAAATATTTTGAAATATTCACAGATCCTAAATCTCAACTAAATGCAAAACATAAAACAGCTGCAAAAGTCAAAGGCAGCTTTATAACACAAAGGCAGACAGAGTTTTATATTTACTCATATAATATTGGCCCTTGAGTTTAAGCAAACATGGGAATACTTCAAAAGATGACTGACTGAGAGAAAGCACTGAAATGAGAAGAAGAGAAAGGAATATAAATCTATAGACATCTATCAGTGAGTTGTTTAAAAATACAGAGGAGCAAATAGAATGGAGAAGATAAAGTGAGATGAAACTGGGATAGAGAGGGTAAAAGCAGAAATGCTGCTGAGACAGAAAGAAGTCAGAAGATAAAAGGATACAGAGCAGTTAAGAAATTGGAAAATAATTAAGAGGAAAATATAGAAGCTGCATGCTTAATTCTTATTCAGAAGGTGCAGCTGTGATGTGATGAGGAGGAAACAGAAAAAAAAAAAGAATTTTTGGCCCAATTTATGCCATACATTTAAGAGCAGGTAATCCTTCTTATGTCTTCAGGGGAAATTGTACATTTTGATTAAGATTTGAATAGGAAGCAGAGTTGTAACAATAGTCCCAGGAAGGTTCTTTTTTCTTTCCTTCTTTTTTTCTCTCCTCTCCTGATATTTCTGGGAGGTGTAGGAAGTAGGAGAGCCATAAAAAGGAAATTAGCTTAGGACTGGAAGTAGGTAGTGGAAGACTAAATTGTTGCAAAAAACATAATACTTTTTACTAAACACATTTTTTCTTGGTTGAGTTTCTAGTAGGAAACTGTCCATATTAAAGCCATGAGTAGCAGATAGATCGAGAGCCATACAAAGAATTTCTCCCCACATGAGAGTACATCCCAGGTTTATATACCACTTCTTGCCAGCCTGGGGACAGCTGGAAGAGCTTGTTTTGCTGATGCATGTGCTGTGCTAATTCTAAATTTTTATTTTATTTCAGCCTATAATCTGTCCAAAACCAACTGAAGTTTTAGTATGGTGGTTCAGTGAAACTTGATCCTAGGATATCTCTCATTTACTTCTTTCTTCTCAGAAAGAAACCTCCAATGCTCTTAACTGCCACTAAATTCCTCCTACCTAGTTATGGTGGTAGCATGCCAGCTTCATGTAACCTTTAGGAGGATGCCTTGGAAAAGTCCTGCTTTTCACTGGACTATTCTGAGTGTAATAAGGAATTTTCCAAGGAATGATTCTGAGGATGCGGGTGCTTGTTTTGTGTTGATGCGGACCAGCAGCTAAGCACTCACACGGTCGCTCACTCACTCACTCACTCAATCGCTCACTCCCTCCCTCCTACAGCAGGATAGGGAAAAGTATCAGAAGAGCAAATATTGAAAACCCATGGATTGAGTTTAATAAGCGAAGAAAAGCTGCATGCACAAGGAAAGCAAAATAAGGCATTCCTTCACTACTTTCCATTGTCAGGCAGATGTTTTGGCACTTCCTAGAAAAAGTGCCACAGCATGCAGAACAGCTGCTTGGGAAGACAAATGCCATAACTCCAAGTATCTCTCTCATCCTCCCCCTTAGTTTTTACTGCTGAGCACAGTACTATATGCTGTAGTTAATTTTGGCCAATTTGTGTCAGCTGTGCTGTCTGCGTACCCTCCCAATCACTTTTCCACTCCCAGCTCACTTGCTGGGTCAACAGCATGAGAAAGAGATGAAGCCTTGATGCTGCTCTGTTTGGGAATAGCCAAGACATTGATGTGTTTTCATGATCATTTTAGTCACGTCCCAAAATATAGTATAGAGGCCCCTATGAAGAAAGTTAACTTTATCCTAGTCAGAACTTTTCTTCTATAAAGTAAAACTGGATAAATTCTGCTATCATTTGTGCAAATTATTCTTATTCAAATCTGTAGGCAATTAATTTGGATTTATTCACATATAAATATCAAGAGGAATAACTACTGTCTTTGGCTGATTACTTCTGGTTAGACAGGTACAATGACTGGAGAATTAGGTACTTTTTTTTTTTTTTTAGATAGAAACCTGCTCAAATTAAAGTACAAGACCAGAAAATGCTTTAGAGAAACAGACCTGAAATAATTCCAAGTAATATTCTCATGTAGCTGGGGAACATTTCAAATTCTATTTAAGCTTTAGGGAAAAAAAATCAACCTACCCAACAAATTAGATAGATTCCTTATAACTGTAGATTAACAGTGTATTTATTCTCATACTTTGCATGTTTATTATAGGGTTTTGCAGCACTATTTAATCTAGAGAGGCGCATCATCTTCTGCTTGAATGGAGACAGATTCCTGAGTTTGGGTAACTGACAAGGAAGCTAAATGTTAGGTCTCTGCTAAGAATCCAAGTTTCCAAACAACATTGCTATTATAAATCTTTGCGGTAGTCCTACATGGTGTGAGCTTTAACATTCGAACAGAGTCTACACCATTAATCTGATAATGTCTGTTTTTACACCAAACATACCTACACAGGATAGGGAAAAATGAATCAGGTCTAAGGGGCTGGTTTGATCCTTTGAGAAGAATGGCTATAGAAAATGTCTTTGACGATACTGAACAAATGAATAAAGTAAGTCTGTAGAATGCAGTATTTTACCCTCTACATGCCTAAGATCTAACAGTTTTGTATGATGAATATTCTAGAAGATATTACGGTCAGTATATATTAGTTTTGATATCTGCACATCTGAAGGCACTAACTGTACAAAAAAGGATTTTACTCTCATCTTCAGTAAAAGAACAAAGGTTCCTGCTATAAAAAATATTTTCCATATTTATTGACTCATAATTCATATTGGGATGCTTTTGGTTTCATGTATAAAACAAATATATTTATAAAAAATGATTAAGAATATTGTTCAGATGCTGCGTTAACTCTGACAGGCAAATAGGAAGAAAGAAAGCTCATGGGGTGGAGAGATCACTTAGCAGTTACTGACATAGGCAGTAGACACCCGACTCTGAGGAATTTGACTTCGTTTATTTCTATATAATACAGATATTTGAGTGTTGATTAGGTTATCGGGAAAGTAAAACAGAGAAGGAAACAAGCACATGCTTATGGAAACACGTCTCCTTTGCCTTTCCCAACCTCGACTTTAGACCAGGCTCCTCTCCTTTCACCTCGCTACTGACGTATTTTAGACTGAGTCCCTTCAGTGAGACAACTGACATTGCAAGGTGTGGTAGGGGTTTTTCTCTGCTGCTCCTCCTTTTTCACTCTTCTTCTACAGGGTGTAGTCCCTTTGAAGGTGCAACTGTTCTGGCATGGGATATACCATATACCATGCTCCCATTAGGGAAAATTTTCTTCTGCATGGTCCTCCACAAGCTGCTGTCCTGCTGGGGCATGCCTGCTCTGCCATGGAGCATGTCCTGCTCATCTGAGCTTGATGTTTCCCCACTGTTTCTCTCTAATTCCCCATAGTTTCCCTCTAATTCTCTTTCCCTCTCTCCAGTGCTTCCTTGTCTTTCCTAATATATTATTACAAAGGCATGACCACCTTTGCTGATGGGCTCAGCTGTGTCCTGTGTGGTGGGTCCCTTGGGGAGATGGCATAAGTTGGCTGGAACCATCTGTGTCCAGCACAGGGAAGACTCTGGCCTGTTCTCAAGAGAATACTTGTTTGTTTCCTGCTGTCCATTTATCTAGTCTGTACTTCACTTTATCATTAAGAAAGTTATGGGAGACAATGCTAAAAGACTTCTGCAGGTGCATCATAAGAAAAATTCTTTTTGAATTTAAATTGAAAGGAAAGGAAAAAAATCAAAATAAAAGGAATGCACTATCTCTATATCATGGCTCAGAAGAGATTAAGTAATTTTCCTAAAGTCTCTGAGGCAGTCTTTGACAGAGGAAGTCATTAAGTCCATGTCCCCTGAACCAGTTCTCACATCACAGAGGAACTTTTTCATTTTGTAATCATTTTTCTATTTATTACCTACTCTGCCTTGAAGCCTTGAAGCTGCCCTCATTCAACTGTTTTTTTTGAAACTAACCTTATAATTTCAATATCTCATAGCAAGATATGGTCACTCATATCTTGCATTTTTCACGGTCCTGGAAGAGCTTGAGTATCACTCTCACTTCTCTTTTCCCTATCACACAGAAAGTGAACTGCAGTAGTTGTGAAGTACTGCTGAACTGACAGGTTAGAACTGCTGCTGACACTGTAGAAAAAGACTTCCCAAAAGGTTAAAACCTACATTTTTATCAAAGAAAAAAGCAATGAATTATTTGAACTGTTCTGTCTTGAACTACAGGTCTTTGAGATAACATACGGAATCACTTAATCCTTCTAAACCCATCTTATTTTAACTTTTATGTAATCACCTGGAAGTCTGTAGCACACTTCAGGAGCTGCTAGAGCTGGTAGTAAGACTGATGGGCTGAGTGTGAGCTCAGACTTAGAAGATTCAAGGCAAAAGCGAAAGCCTCAAGTTCAAGAAAAGTATGCTCTTCGTTTTTATACATTTTAATGGACCCAACCCATATCTATACAGGTTATTTGTAATAGGCATGAATCAAACGGTGAAAAAAAATAGGTAATTGGCCCGGTGAATATTTCTTTTTAAAAGTAGTACATGTATTGACTGAACCTATCTTAGGGAAAATACTTTCATAGTAGCTGTGCCACATAATTTTGAAATCAATTGGACTTGACTGCTGTTCTCATGTGACACATTTAGAGGAACAGATTGATCTGTTTTGTGCAAGGTAAGTACTTACAATTAGGTTTTGATTTTGTTATGTTACCAGCAGTGAAATAAAGGGGTAAGAGAAGAGCAGTAACATCCTACTTTAAAGTATCAAAACCTTGTTAAAAGAATAAGACCTTCCATTCTACAAATATGAGAACTTCAGTCATCATTCAAGCAAACCCTATAAAAAGATGTTCTTTTTATCAGTGCATGTGTTTAAAAATGCTGAGTCAACATGACATAGATAGTTAAAGATCTGCTGGTCGAGGAGGCATGGAATATACAAAAAGCATCAGAACCAAATAAACTGTAATCTGATAGTCACAAAATACACTTGTGTCTTCCTAGCCTTAGGATCTGTCTGCACTTAATCAGATTTTCAGCCAGTTAGTGACATGGCTTTTCCACAAAGTGCTATTATATAATTGGCCAGGGCACGGGCACAGGCCTTGATTATGTATGAGAAAGGGAAAGAGAAAGGAAAAGGAAAAGAGTTGTTCTAGTCACAGCAGCTTTGTAGAGTCTAGATCATTGCATGTACCTCATTTTAAATATTGAATCTTACTGTATGAAAAAGTACTACTTCCCAAACACAGTATATACCTTTGTCTACACTTCACTACAACCCGTCATTAGGAATCTATGAAGCAGGAAAAGCAAAATCGACAGAAAGGATTCATTTTGTAATACAACTAGACACCATGTTCTTTCACTCAAAACAAAATGAAACAATAATTGCAGCGTGAGCAGAACCTGCAGAACATAACCAGCTAACCCTAATTGAATGCTGGCTTTCTATTATTAAAGTGGGTGGATTTGGCATTTACCACTTTTACCTGAACCAGCACGTGAATTTGTCTTCCCCTGAGTCAATTACCAAGCACTTTTGTTATAAATGACAGACAAACTGACAAGAACTCTTGCTCTACAAAGGTTTATTTTGAAGACATGAACAGTTTAAGTACAGATCTCGTCTCCAAGAACTTTCTTCTTTCATATCTATATATCTATTTAAATATATAGTTATTAAATTGATTACCCTCCATTCCATGATAATCCTGCATTGGAAGAAATAAGAAATAAGAAAGTAAACCACCATCTTTCTCAAACTTTATGTCAAAATCAAGGAAATTGTGCTGAAGGATTGACTCTCTTTAGCTTCATAGATCAGAGTCAAACATAAAAAAATCCACTTCTGCTTCACGTATGTGACAATACTATGCAAATATGATGAGGAAATTAAGAAGACTTTATCTCACATTTCGATGAATTTTGGAATGGGTCACTGAGTTACCAAGAACAGCACAAACTACATTGCGTAAAGTAAAGTTTGCAACCTGGTCATGAATCAATTGCCTTGCATTGGATGGATCCAGGTTTTAAAACTCTTTAAATATAATTCAGGTATACAACAGATCTGTTTTATCATAAAAGCTCTACCACATACCCACAAAGTAGCAGAGAGCGACAAAGGCAGGTGGGGAAGCCCATATGGGTGTTCTGTGTGTGCGTGTTTACTGGGAACACTCTTGCCATGGGGTGGTGTGGGGACATGGAACTGCAGTACCTTCCCCTCCCTCACTGTCAGATCCAACATGGTACGTTTTCCTCTAACAAAATGCAACAAAAATTGCAGTGTGGTAATGGTGGAAGAGATGGCCTGGATCTCAAGCAACTTAAGATTTCCCCTAGTTTGTAATGCATACTGAGTGTTTACAGCAGAACTTAACTTCTGATTTGGTGTCTAGCAGTGGCACTTATCAGGGTAAAGTAAAAATAGTTACAAACAGTTGGGGAAAAAAAAGCCAGCTTTCAAGTTACAAAAAAACAACAAAACAACAAAAAAACAATGGTTCAGAGTAAAACCTTAAAGTTTATACTTTTAAGCAAAATGCACTTAGCTTACATCTTGTTCTTAACAGCAATACCACAGCACACTAAAAAAAGAAAACGTGATATCTGTGTGCACTGCTGTAGTCCTTCAGTAGCAGTATAATTGCTGTTTAGTTAATAAGCTTAGGTGCCAGAGATAAGTGCATTTATGTGTTGCATAGTGATGATAATAGCTGGAAAAAACTTTCCCAAATGAGACAACAAAAAAGAAATATTACAGTCCAAATTGTAGATAACTATTTTGTTCTCTTAGTGTAATCAAGAATAGAATACTGTATAGTTGTTTTCATCCCTATTTACTGTAAAATGAGAATAATAACTCTATATGATTCATGGCAGATGCAGGTGACACAAAGTTACACACCTGTGGAGAGCAGGATGTTATAATCCCACTGTGATTAAGAAGATATATGTTTACTGTTCTGCAATGAGGATGGATTGTTTACTTTTCCTATTAGGTCTGTAATTAATCACCCATGTTTGATCTGTATGATACCAAATGGATTTAGTATCCAACATTTCTTAAGTAGCATGTTGGTTTGTACAATACTCACTGTTTTTTATTAAGAGATGCCTCTGTAAAGGACACTAGAATTTTTTTTTCTTTTATAATCTCTGTTTATTTGAACAGAAAATTGTACGGCTGTGAATAGAAAGTGATAACCAGAGAAAATATGTCTGGGAAAAAAAATGTTGAGTTACCATTCCTGCACTGAATAAATAATTTCCTTTTACATAATGCCTTGATATACCCTTTTCCAAAATGCTTTAAATAAGAACTAAAGAAGCCTTAAAGGAATAAAAATCCTTAGAGTTTACTTTCTGTTGCAAGAATTCTTTGATGGAAAAGAAGTTATATGTGGGTCAAATTACCTACACCTGAATTTACTATACCTATATTTTGGAATAGTATAGCTCTGGAAGGAGTGAATAGAACTTATGTCCAACTGGGCCTAAAGTCAAGTCATGACTGGCTGTCAGAGTCTAATACTCTCTGATGAGGTTGTTTTAGATATTCCACACACGGAGGATGTTTAATGAAGTTTACTATAAAATTTACTTATTTGTAGGGTATTAGTACTACATGGAATTTCTGTTTTAGCAAAGTAATATAAAATATATTGAAATCACAGTAGAAATGACAACTGTAAGTTACACTTAGCAAAATACAGTAATTGCAATACATAGTGAAATCATGCTACCAATGTAATTTCCATTATTGGTTTCTATTATATTTTCACTGTCATGACCCTGGGTGTCCCCAGTTGCCTGGCAGGATTATGCGGGTCAAAGCCAGCTCAAGCCCACTGTTCACTACCAAACTCTTTTTCTAGTTGTCTATTTTTTATACGTTGTGTTGGGCTAAACTACCTACTGTCTTTCCTCGTGCTGGGGAACTCTAACTTAGAGAGGCATTCAAACCCTTTTAGTGAAATCAGGGAGAAACACTCCATCAGCTAACCGACTCAGCTGTTGGATAGTTAAAACAAAAGCCACCCTCCAGTCCCTTCTGTGTTGAGATACAAATCAGGTTCTTTGTAACAGCTGTGGTCAGTCACACCCTTTATCATACTCTGAATTTTGTGGACACATTTTTCTATCTCCTCTGAGCCTTCTTTACTTTTGGGGTTTTATTGGTCAGCCACTTTGATGTATTCTGGACATTCACCTGGCTAACATGTGTTTGTTGAGTTTTGGATTGGGTCCCAAGTCACTCAGTTACCAAGAACAGCACAAAATACATTGTACAGAGTATAAGTTTGCAACCAGGTCACAAACCAATTGCCTTGCACTGGATAGATCCAGGTTTTAAAATTCCTTAAATATAATTCAGGGATACAACACTGAGATGATGAACTGGTTTTGAGAAGTTGTCAAGACAGCAATTGAGAGCCGTTGGCTGTGGTCCTATCATGACTATTAACCTACACCATGAAAAGGAACAAATTCATCTTTCCATGAATTATGAAGTGGGATAGGAACTTCTGAAGCTTGGCAAATCATTAAAGATTCTGTCTTTAATATATCATATTTCTGTGTGGTTTAGATCATCATGGTTAGATTATTTAGCACATGCAGTCAGAGAAGGAAGCAGAAAGTACTCATTATTCCTTTACTTTTGTTATCCACTTTGCACGATACTGTGTTTGCTGGGTGTATCTAAAGAACTGGACTGGAATTTGATCTGGATGCTGTGTGTATATGCTAGTTCACCTCAAAATGGTGAGATCATCCTCAGACAACTCTGGGATTTGCGTTTTTTTAAATTAAAACAGGGTAAACATTTTTTTCTTAAGGAAAGATTTACAAAAAAAATATTCTTTACTGAGCTTTTATTCCTTGTTTGTCTGCTGCCTTTCTGAAGACAATAAATGCGCAGCCAGGCCCTAAACAAATGAAACTATGGTACATCAGCAGTACAGTCAAATGGCTGTTTACCATCACAATTGCTTAGTCCACACGCTTAACCTTGCACATATCTTCTCTGCCACCTGTCCCATCTATAAATTGACATTAGTCTTCATCAGCTCCTTTTTCTCTCGTATCTTACTTTACATGCAAAAAGGATCTGTGTGTTTCACGCTAAGAGAAATGCAGCTTGGCAGGGTTGGATCAGGGGAAGCAGGACCCTGGATGAACTGTGGACCTCGTGAGACATCAGGAGAGATACAGGGGTGGGGTGCTGGAGAGGGAAAGAGGAAGTCACTGACTCTGAAGTCAGTGCTTGGATTCAAGGATCAACATTCAAACACGAGACTGCCTGAGAGTGGGGATATGTCCTAGAAGAATTTGTCTCAGTGAATTAATATCACTTCTGCCTAATTATAATTTCAACGTCTACTCAAATGCATTTCACTTTCCTGTGCTAGAAAGGAATGATCGCTGATACTCATGCAACCCTGTGAGATAAGTTTGAGCTTGTTTCCAGAAGAGAGAGGTCTTTGGATTATCACTGATGCATATATTTTTTTCCTTAATTGAAAATGTGGCAATTATCAGAATTAACTATGAACACAGACCGTGAAAACAAAACAGATCAAACAATGTGCACACAGAATTCTGTGTTGAATAGCTAAGTTATATATTTTGAATAACATCTGACTTCTGGCAAATTGTGGGCCAAATTAAGATTGCAGGCCCACAAAAAAGAGACACCATCCCTTTAGATTCATCCATCTTTCTAATCTGACTTGGTGCAGTGTTAAAATGTCTGAAGTGGAACTCCTGTGTTGCTCATAAAGTGATAGCAAGGTTATAACTATGGTGCTATGATATTGACATTTGCAAGTATAGAGAGAGAACCTTGTGCTGTCAGTAGTTTTTTTCATCATCCACTGATAATGAAAAACCCACAAAATGTTTGGTTAACTGAAATGAGAATTTCAAGTAGACTTTCAAACATGGAATTTCAGGGGAAGAGGGGGATTTTGCTGAAAGCAGAAAAATAAAGAAAATATAACAGTAAAATATATTACTCTTAGGAAAATGCTAAAGCTACTGCCATAAAACACATTCAGATTCACTGATGGTGTTAGGAAACCATTTTTCAGAAAGATGTAACTGGTAATACTGTTAAGTTTGCCTAGATGAGATGGATGATTACATTCACTATTCAGGAAAAATTAAAAATATATTTATATTTGTTGTTTAGGAAGTGTGTCTATTAAAGACATGGTTTTAAAACTGGATTTTCAAAAGGAAAACATCAGTGGGATAACTTAAGAGTTTTCTGAATACTTTATGGAGAACCAAGTATTTTTGTCACACTGTTCACTGTCATGTTCTCTTTGCTTGTACTTTCTTAATTTCATTGGCTCTTCAGGAAGGACTAGGAAATTCTTTTCTTTCCTAGTGAGTCCAGAGAGATGTCTAATTCTTATGTTGTTGCAATTTAGATACTGCTAGACTTGCTGACAGATGTCTCAGAAATTCCTTTTGTGAATCGTGCTATTGTTGGCATACAGTTGCTTTTCAGGACAGCTGAGCTGCTGCTGCTGCATGGAAAAGTTAACAAGCATTCAGTCTGAATCAGTGAAGATTCTCCTCTAATCTTTTGATGCTTCAAGGCCCCTTCATATTTGTCCCTGTCCTGGACATTTCTTTGACTAGAGAAGTCCAAGGCTCTTTCATACTTTTACCATGTCCCTCTGCTAAATTAAAGAGACTAAAGAGATGTGTTAGATCAACTCTGAGCTGTTAGAAGGCTAGATGCTTAGCCTTGACACATAGGAACAGGGAGAGAGCTCATTTATGGATGTGTACAGCCTAAATATCACTCTACTGCCAACAGCACTGCAATTGAAACTGAGTGGAAATTTCCCAAGGAAAAATGAGTTGTGTTTTTGGATTGTTTTTGAGTTGTTTGGGTTTTTTTTTAACTTTTCATAATAGTAAGGCATTTGATCACCTGTTTCAGGGTCCACAACTTAAGTCACCTCTCTGTCTTTTCCAAGACCTCTGGCATAGGGAAAGAGGCTTGAAAAGGATTGGGTAAGATAGAGGGTTGTACATCCCAAAGCAATCACTGTAGCATAAAAAGGAGGAAGGTGTATTTCCAGAGGTTGTGCTGATGAATACATGCATGTGTGCAATTCTTTCTTTGTGTGGCAGAAAAGTGAAGTGTTTATATGGACAAGGAACTCCTTTGAAATCCCTCAGTAAACCTCTTCCAAGTATAGTCACTTTAGGGAAATAGAATCAGCACAGGACTCTAAATTGAATTCTCTGAAGTGCACCCTAAGATTTAATTTCTTCTATGTGAATGAGGAAAACCAAATTTCCAATTTTGGTGACTAAAACTGGACTCTCTAACCCCCAAATTCAGACACCAGAATCTACACTTTCAGAAGCATGATCTTTTGCAAAATGTTAGACCTGAAAGACTAGCTACACTTGGTATATTCACAAGTGAAAATGACTTGTGTACAAATCCCTGGGAGCTGTGGAGCCAGGAATAAACAGATTTTTTTTGCACTAAAAAACTTTTTTTTTTTTTTTTTTTTTTTTTTTTTTTTTTTTTTGCCAACAGCTTCAATGGGTGGCTTTGCTCATGTATCTACACAAGAACTTACAGACTGAATGCCTGCGTAGAATTTAATAGCTAAAAATATTTCCTCCACAGAGCTATGAATATTTGAAAATGTGTCTCTACCACAGAGATGAACAACAATTCTATGCATCGCCCTGATGATCAGCAATCACTGCAATGCAATGGAAATAGTATTTTCTCCCCGCAATGCTATGAACTATAAATAATTTAACATGTTATAAAGTGACTGAGTTATCACAGATACTTGGAGGTGTTTTCCAGGAATGACTTCCATTTTACAGCAATTGTGATGTCATTTCCAGAAGCAACTTTCCCTAATAGCACAAGGACTCCAAGTAGTGACACTGACCAAGTGAAGATTAGCAGCTGGTAAATACTTACATACATACATGCCTCCTTAGTTCAGTGGGAGTGCAGAGGTATCCAATGAAGACCTCCAACTGATCCAGAACTAAAATGACACTTCCAGCTCTGAACATCAGCTTCTCATCTGATTTCTTAGAAGTTGTCACAGAACCAAAGGGCTCATTAAGTCCAGCAGTTTGTCTTCCTGCCCATACAGGAATGTTCTCCACAGAATTCTCTGTGGTGTATTTTCTGGTTTTTGACCTGCGTGAGTTTTGAAATTTCCACACAAAGAAACATTGCAATTGTTATTTTGGGAGACTGCACAGTTCAGGTCTCCTCGGGAAAATGTTAAGCAAATTCCTTGCGAGAAAGTCAGTAGAGCAGCCTAGCTCAGCTGAAGTAAATGTGGCAGTGTTAAGGAAACTTCCCAGCCTGACCATGTGAGAGACTCCCTGACAGTCTTCCCACCACTCCAGACTGCCACTGCTGGGTCAAAGCCCCTTTGCAGTGGGCAGCTCCAGTGACAGATGTATCCCCCTTGGCTCCTCACACACCTACCCCACAGTCAGACCAGGTTTCCTCACCACTTCCACCCCAGGTTTCCCACGGAAGATGTTTCTTTCCATGCAGCCATTTATTCAAGGTGCAGTAATGCAGAAGCAGCCCGAGCTGGTGCCTCTAGGGAGCGCATCAAGGAACCCCTGGGCTTTTATATCCTCACATTCCAAGCATGTCAAAATCTCGGCTCTTCCTACGGAATACTCAGCTTTGCTGTACCTCTCAGTGTCCATTCCCTTGGCTGGGCCACGGGTTCCTGGGCCCTTTGCTGTGCAAAGGGTCCGCAGTTCACGACCTCTTGCCTTGGGCTCCGGCCACCCAGAGCTCAACCTGCAGCTCCCACTGCATCTGCACCCCGAGCTACCTGCACTGAAGGTATTCCTCAACAGCAGCTTCAATTAGTATTGAAGCTAAGGCAAAATGGAATTAAAAGGGTTTCAGTGGGGGAATCTGACAGGTGGGTTAAACCAGTAATAGAGCTGGAAGGTGAACCGTAAGTGGGAAAAACAATCCTCAAAAAATCACCCCACAACAACAACAAAAGCAATGCTCTTTACTGCTTATTTTTTATGCTAAAAACCCCCTACCAAACCCTCAAACTTTCATTGTGCCTTCATTTTCTCTTCTCTCAGGTGACATAATTACTTCTTACTGCTTGCTTGGGGATAGCAGAAAAAAATCCTTGAAGGATTTATACAGTGCCAGCTGATAAAGCTTCATGAAGCCGTAATGTGAGCATTGAAATTCTGGTCAGTGGAAATATTAAACCTTTATTCTTCAAATATATTGCTATAGGTAGGCAGTCACTCAGACTGTGTTACTCTCTGTGATCCATGCTCAGCTTGCTCAGGTGAACAAGTGTGATGTAGTTCAGATAGCTTAACAAATTATTATGCCCACCCAAATATTTCCACCTTGAGCGGAGTCCTTCAGTGCTCCTACTGTATTTCAGTGCCAGGTATTACAGGTTTTTGTAAACTATCTTTGCCCTTAGAAATTATCTCCTAGATATGATTCAGGTGTTAATGATAATGTCTGGCATGTTATTTGAGTTACAGTCAAGGCACAGTATAATTTTGACTGTTCGTTTTGATATGCGAGTAGATACAGTCTAAAAGCCCTGAAAATACTTTGCAGGATTATGTTCTTTTAACAATGACTCTGCCTAAAATCATCTGAATAATCCCTGTTCACAGCCATGGATACTCATAGAGAGAATTTTTTAAGTTGGTATGCCTGAAAGTACTTATGGGTATCTTATGCCTTTTTTTTTTTTTAACGATGAAGGTTTATTCATATCCATGCACTTAGTTTGAATGTAATGTCAAAAAAACCCTTAAGTATCAAAGAAACTCCTTGCACCAAAATCTTTTCTGTGGGAGATTTATTACAATCCGTGCTTCAGAAATAGTCTTACTGACTCAGGAGAGGGCAAGCTAGAGTTTTCTAAAGTTCCCTAAAGGGTCCCTAATCCTCCTTGTCTAATACCTCTGCTTAAATTGCTGCTTTGCTCCCCTTGTATTTATGTGAATAGAAGTGTCACTGACTATGCATGCCATCATCTTCCTGCTTGTATGAGTGACAATTTTTTTAATGGACAGAAGAGGTTGCATTGAGAGGCCAATTCTACTATGATTAAAATAGCTTACATTTCAAATGAGGTGCATCAAAAGCTGATAAAAGCCAAACAAGAAACAGTCAAATAAATCAGTCCATCAAAAAAAGCACAGTAGAAAAGAGTTCGCAAATGTTTCCTGTCTAAATGTCTGATCCTTGATTTTAGATGCAGACACTTCATAAGACCCTCCAATACCTTCAAGACTAGCGTTAGTTCATGATTAATAGTTTTCAGTATTGCCTTTGGCACAGACTATTGATTCAGTAACTGAATCAAAAGTTGTGGCTTATGCATAACTTGTCGTGGTTTAGCTACCTTTGCCAACTAAGTACCATGTAGCTTCTTGCTCATACCCCATCCAGTGGGATGGGGACGAGAATAGGAAAAAAGGGTTAAACCCATTGAGGTAACGGTTTAATAACTGAAATAAAGAAATAAAAATAAAAATAAAGATAAAAATAAAGATAAAAATAAAGATAAAAAAAAGATAAAATAAAAATAAAAATAAAAATAAAAATAAAAATAAAAATAAAAATAAAAAATGATGTAGTAATGTAGTAACCATAATTGTAATGAAAAGGGAGAAAACAAAAAGAGAGAAAGAAAACAAGAAAACTCCAGGGAAAAAAGTCTTGCACAGTACAATTAGTAACAACCCTCTGACTGATGCCCAACTCATGCCCAAGCGGTGATATGCCCACCCCAGCCAAATCTCCCCAGTTTATATGCTGAGACCATGATGTCTATAGCATGGAATATCCCTTTGTCCAGTTCAGGCCACCTGGCCTGGCTGTGGTCCCAGCTTCTTATGCACATCCTCACTGGCAGAACATGGAAAACTGAAAAGTCCAGGACTTAGAGTAAGCACTGCTGAGCCACAACTAAAATATCAGTGTGTTATCAACACACTATTCTTATACTAAATCCAGAACAGAGGACTGTGCTGGCTGCTAGGAAGAAAATTAACTCTATCCTAGACAAAACCAGGATATAAAGAAAAAAGACAGGATACAAAGAAAGGTCAGTTTTTTGCTAATTTTGCTATAGCTCACTGTCATTCTGAAAACTGTTTAGGGTGGAGACCTTCAGCTACTAATAGAAGAGAGAAGAGGCAATTTTAGTATCTTGTGGGTCACCTGCTTTATGGTGATCTTTACTTGAACTCATAGAATTTCATGTTCAAAATAAATAGCTTTTTTTTTTTTTTTATTATGGAAGGCTGCACAGCCATGCAGAAATGTCAGCAGTTTTGATGCAGCTTTTCCTATCCATTTCAATTTCATACATCATGAGGAAGCAAACCTCATAATGTTGAATTTCTTATGAAAATAAATATTTGTGGGAAGAAACTCCAATGGCACTATCCTGTCGCTGCCGCCAGGGCCATGGGGGTATTGACAGTCTTATTGTACCTGCCAGCCTCCTGGGACCTCCCCTGACCCTGTCACGGTGCAGGAACCCATGTCAGCCCCCCAGGTCTGTCTGCCCCTGTGCCAGCAGCGCCACAGCAGGGCCAGCACAGTGGGACAGATCCTGGCTGTCGGGCAGTGCCCTGGTGGGGAGCACCCATGGAGGTCTCCATAGCACTTGGCCCAATGGAGACTCTGGCATATGCTGCATCCTGACAGTTGCTTTTCGCCATCGCACCTACCCACTACTAACAAATAAGCTCACAGGATATATTATTGTACAAGAAAAACACCCTGAGGGCCATTTGTTGTCTTTAAGGGCAAGTGCTATGGCTTCCTGAGCTTTGTACATTTCAGCTGTGTCGCCTGAAACATAGTACCTGTCCCCAAGCATCTGGTTTAGGAATATTCCCCTTTGCTTGTGCTACCACCATATCATGTGTTGGTGCTGTCTGGGAGAGCACTAGCTAGCCCAGACCAAAGCTGCACACAGAAACATTCTGCCAGCACCCCTAGAGTTAAGCATATGGGTTTTTTAGGTATTAATATCAATGTTGTAGTCTAATTTTTGCTGTATATGTAAATTGAATGCTCCTGAAGAAGGCAATTTAAACAAAAATAAAGGCCTCTAGGAAAGAATGCCTAATGCGGTGATGTAACTTTCAGCTTCAGAGGAAAGGTGAGTTCCCTAGTAATGGTGTTAGAAATGAATGATGAGTTGAAGCTTATAATTGTCCTCTAAGTGCAGTAAAACTAACAAACAACAAGGTGGAAGAGAAACTTGTATCCCTGGGAAACTTCAGCTGTTGACCTACTTGTCTTCCAGCCTACTATATTCAGGCATGTCTTCATATGGGCTAACTAGTCTTTAGCTAAAGACTTTTCTTCTCTTCCTTGTCCTCTGAGATAGAGCACTTCAAAGTATTTCCGATATCTGTTATTACTCTTGCCATGATCTGCATAGAGAATGAATCACTCCAGAAGGAGCCAGAGAAAAGGCAATTGATTGAAGGAGACACGTCTTGACAGAACTATAGGTAATATTTCCCTGTCTCTGTTTGAGAAGCTCTACTACCTCCATTTCTGCAAGAAATTTCTCCTACATGCTAAAAGGAAAACAGCAGAAAAGTACTGGATGGAGAAGTCCTACTCTCCATTGACTTCAACAAGATTTTAAAAAATCATAACTATTCTGAAGCCAACATTTCTGTTAAAAATAAATCCTCTTTTCCTTTTGCCTAAACTGGACCCTTCTCAAAAGCCACTTGTAACTGCAGCCCTCTCGTACATGTGATAATCCAGGAAAGCTCATTGATCGAGCTCTAGACAATTCTATAGTTGAAATGCAACTTGTATTTAAAAATTAGAGTCTGACTCCTCATAGGTGGGCTTTAATTTGTAAGCAAGTCTTTTGATGTTTCACTTGCCCCATGTTACTTGACATTGTGACTCAACGGGAATTAAGACAGACTTCTGTTCAGTTGGGCAGAATATTGCTGTTAAAATATTTTACAGAAGATAAAATTCCATTGTGGGTCCTCATGGTTTAGTTTAGTAGGTTATGGACATTGCTGATCTCCAATGTGTTCTCAAGAAACCAGGATGAATGATTCTTTCTGTCTGTAAAAGAAGAGAGAAACTGCCTATTTTATTCTCGCTGTGACATATGAAATTATCAAGCAGAATCACAAGGCTATGTGACATGAATATGCAACATCTTTATGATTCTTGGCAATTTGTCAATGTTCAAAAGACAAACTAGGGAAGAAGCATTAGGCATGAAATGGACATATTTGAAAATAATTGCAATCTTTGTGGAAGTGAAATGTTCTTTCTCTTTTAATGCAAACTCACAGGGTTCAAAGTTGAGATCTAAGAGCCTACCAAAGTCAGGAGTTTGACAAGTAAGAGATTCTGCCAGTATGTCAGAGACTGAAAATGTAACTAATACAATTAGCATCCATACAGTTCTTCTAGAGACATGTAGCTACTTTCATGTTTTCAAATAAGCTTCTGATCATATACAATTATGCTGATTTGGAGGATATGCTAACTGCTTACCAAAGCTTTCTCAAAACTATAAAGCTCAAGAAAGTTAGCCCTGGACTGTTGTAGATGTTCAGATACTTTCTGCTTGGGTTTTAAATCTCATCTCTTTTTACTTATAATTTAGTAAAGAGAAGGAAAATTGAAGCTTTCATTAACAGAAGCAAGCTTATTGTGAGGAAATACTTTTTATAGATAGGCATGAATGATGTAAGTTACAACTGGAAATGTGATGAGCCACCCCTGGGCTCATCACATCCTGAGCTTCCTTGACCTGTTAAGTGAGCTGGATTATACATTACCACCCTTTATACTGTGTGATGTTTGAAAACTTATTTTCTAAAGCAGACTGCTCTGATACTGCTGATATTTTATGCTACAATTGCATAGCATTCTGCCAGGGAAAATTCAACCGCTAAAGTAATAAGTCTTCTTGTACTTTCTTTTGGTTTTGCATCTTTGAAACTGGAAAAATAAATGTCTGATTCATCTGAACCAAAGGGAAAAAAAAAAAAGGAGACAGGAATAAGTCTACTTGAGGTGGAAAGTAAGAAAAGCAAATAGGGTTTGTTCCCCCAAGACTGGTTTTGAGAAGTTAGGAAGATCACAAAACATTACCTTACCTATCATTTGAATATGGAGAGGCTCAGATTTTGAAAAGCCTGAAAAATTAATTCTTGCCCTGAGCTGAAGCAAAATCTGTTCACCACTTTAAGCACTGCAGTGATTCCATAATAATTCCACATTTTCCTACTGTGGTAGTACTTTAGGATTATGTTATTTGCATTTTGTTATGCACACAGCCAGTATAAGAACGGGTGATTATTATGACTTTAAAATTTCCACAACTATGTAAAACTTTGCCTTCGATAGGCTTCTAATGTAAATTGTAAAAGCTACTACAGCCACTGAGCTATGATAATTTATATTAGCCAACAGCTACTGTTTGGATAAAATTTTTAAGAAAGGGGCAAAAAAACCCCCTTTCTTCTACCAAATTTCTTTAATATTCCTGTCACATATGGGCAAATAATTTATTAAGGGATGAAATAACAAATATATAACAGGGCTTCGAATTCTTCAAATATTCATTAACCCACTTTTTAAAAGAGTTGATTAATTTCTTAAAGTCCAGAAACTATTCTTATAAACAATCTTAATTATATACATGCAAATCACTCTAACTTTGAATCTAATCATAGTGATAGTTATTTTGGTGTGTCTTTTACCTCTGCTTCTCTCCTGACTTGATATTTATGTTTGGCAATGACATGGTAGACTTCAGAATTATGTTGATAAAATCAGCAGGGTTTTGATCTGGATTTCTTTTCACTCTGAAATCCTCTGCAACATTAATGAAATTAATCTTAGCCCTCAGGAGATAGATGGCATAAGTAAAATTTCAAATAGTAACTTTGATTTCTTAGGTTTGAACAGATGAACGGCTATATAATTTGCATTTTTCAAGGGACAATTCAAGGGCTACTGGTGTTCCACGTCTTCATTGGTTAGGTGGTCGATGGAATGGAGGCACTACCACTGGGTTTACACAGCACAAATTGGTGCAAGCAGCCACTACACTCACAGCAGGGCTCTCACTGTGAGGGACTCTGAGAAGCTGAAGGAAAGGGCTGACAGAAGCTTCATGATGGAAAGCAAAGACATTAATTATTACTTTGTATATGACTATCTATAGCCTAATTTTAATCGGAGATGCATTTCTCCATTTAACTTCATTGGAAATTCAATTAACATATGTAGAAATCCCACCAGTCTCAGACATATATATAAACAGTTGAGCAAGAGGTTGATCTCTTTCATCTCTAAAACTTTAGAGTTCTTAAAGATCTATAAATGCGAACTTTTTTTTTTTTTACTACCTATCCTATGATGAGCATTAGCAACTTTTAGGCAAACATACTGACTCCTGCAATGATAACTTGACAGATTTCTTTGTAATTCAAGTTTACAAACTAACTTTCAGCTAGCATAAATCATCACTTCTCTACTCTCCATTCATATGAACTGAGTCGCAGTGAATTTTGCCCTGCACCTCCCTCAAAGTCAGGAATTTTAATTATTTTTTTAAGTTCAAAAACTTTAAGATCGCATAATATGATGTCCATAGTGATATTATTATTTAAACCTGCTGCAAACCATTCTCTGCTATCTCCCTCCTGTTCCCAAAATCTGAAAGTGCCTACTTTCTTAATTTGGGATGCAATTCACAGGAACAGCTGTCCTCAGGAGACTTATACTATTCTGACTGTTGGCAATAGCTGCCCTGTTAGTCTAATTAATTTTTCTAAAAGATAACCATGAGCAATACGCAGCTTGATTTGTAAAGAATAAATCTTACCAGGCTCACTTTATTTGCTTTGTATTGCACAGAATTTTTAAGTTTTTGAGTGAAGGGAAGTGGCAGATGCACTGTGGTTTGATTTTAGTAAAGCTTTCAAATCTCTTGCAAAATCTCACCCTCAGATTAATTTGTGGAGGCTTGGGTATGAATACTGATACACGGATTGAAAAGAGGCTGAAGAACTTTCAGCAGAGATTTTTGATAAGCAGCAAATAATAGGGCACCAAGGGGGATTCTTAGAGGCTACCCAGAAGATCTCCTGGGTCTGCATATCTTCAGTAGTTCGGAGGTGGAAATGAGCTACAGATAGCGAAATGCTCAGATGACATTTAACCAAGATAGGCTGTGAAATGTATGGAGATGTGTTGATTTGGCAGTCTGAGGACAGGAGAATATAAATTGACAGCACAACTGAGCAGCAAATAAATAAATCAGGCCAAATTAATTTCAATATATATATGTTCATTTTACAGCTCAGAAAGGTAGAAGAATCTGTGTAAGGGTAGCCTGATGCTGTTTATGTGGAACATTGCCTAGAGGTCTGGATACTGCATTAACAAACACATTCATGAGTTGAAGAACATTCAAAGAGAGAGACAACAACAATTAGGACAAGGTGACTGGAATTTATCCATAATGAAACGTTAAATATGAAGTTAATTATTTTAGTTTTCACCTTTTGACCCACCGAAGAACATTAATAAATGATATGTATTTGAGCTGGAATAATAATCCTGAAATAAGAACTTCTCCAAAAATATGGAATTTCATAGCAAATTTCTTGCCTGAAGTTTCTAGCCGGAGAAGAAATATAGAATTTAGAATTAGTATTTATAGGAGTTCCCAGTTAATTTTTTTTTTTCAAACAAGGTCTTTTTAGTTTATATTTATGAACATAGGACTATGTGGATAGAAACAAAAAGTAATAATAGGACATGAATTAAAGTGAAGTACAAATTGAATCATATGGATTCAAAAATGTAATCTTTGTTAGTTACAGCTGTGAGCACAAATAAATTGCTTAGAAATGTAGCAGGTAAAATCCTATTTTTCTTATTACATAAGCAAACACTTTAGAAGATTGACTTCAGCAGATGTGTGAAATTTAGTCTTCCGTAAGATTAAATAAAATGCAAATACAACCAGCTTTCATCACATTCTGTAAACATTAAAATTAAGATAGTAGAAAAAGAACAAAAATAGAATATTTATATTTTGGAACACCTTAAT
Organism: Melanocharis versteri; assembly: GCA_013397845.1. Lineage (NCBI taxonomy): Eukaryota > Metazoa > Chordata > Aves > Passeriformes > Melanocharitidae > Melanocharis > Melanocharis versteri. The sequence continues at coordinate 1,200,798 of VZTG01009684.1, read as the reverse complement.
TTTCAACCTAAGCCTAGGATGAGTGGTATCGCACCATCATGTGTCCTTTTTAAACGGCTTTTAAATATAAATAGGTATGGTAACTCACAAGTTTAACTAAAATACATTCTCTCTTGAGGATTCAATCACCAGTTGATTTAATGTTGCCTGTTTAATCATATTACAAACTACTTCGACAAGATGCTTGTGTAATTGCCTTCTTAGCAGAAAAGGATAAAAAGCATACCTTGGAATTTGGGTTGCATTAAACAGGATATTACAATCCGATGAACACCAAAATATTTGTCACTGTTTCCATTATCAACCTCTATTTTCAGGAATTGAAAAAATGTCCATGGAAATATTCCACTGGCTAAAAATTCCCACATAAAATCTCATCCTGAGAACAAACTTCCTCTCCTCCTCTTCTTCCTCCTCAGCTAATCTTTTAAATTTATAATGCATTATTTTTTGTGGGCCAAATCCAGATTTTCCTGTTCCTCTGTATCTCTTATTTATTGCACAGCAGCTACAAGACATAAAATTTTGTCTATATAGACATCACTTTGTATGGTTGCAACCTGATACTGTTTTTGTTTTCTTATGAAGAAGCTTAAACATTCAAGAGCATTTAGAAAAAGGTGAAATAATTATGAGTAGAGTTAAATTTAGTGTTTTTCAATAAGCTTAGCTTCCTTAACCAGTAAGGACAAAAAAATTATTCCTATCTGAAAAAAGAAAGTTGTAGGAGGAAAAGAAACTCACATACTTCTTCCATTATTAGTTTATTAGTTTTGAATTCTCTTTTGCCTGGTAGCACATTATAATTAATTCCTACTCCTGCTGGCCTCAGGTATGTGAAATGGTTAAGATGATGACCACTGAAACATTCTTTATTTGAATACAATGTTTTGTGTTGCTGTACTTATTTATTTATTTAGTTTAATTTGCATTTTATTTCAGTTATGTTTTTTTTAGAGAAGTAGGAGGGGGAGTGAGGTAGCAGTGAAGTGAGGAGAGAAAGAATGACAGAGGAGACAGAAGTGACTCTTCAGAGAGCCTGGAGAAAGCCTTCATTGAAGGAGACACCACACATGCTTTGAGTCATTGCCAGGCCTGGAAGGAAGAAATCCATGATTTTTGTCAACAGTTTGTCAGCCCCTGGGGAAGGTCTGGTTTTCAGTGGCAAAATATATGTGGAAACCTTTATCTCTTTTGTTTCGCCTAGGAAGCAAATCTTCTTCTCATAGTTTCTTTTTGTCAAAACTCCATTGTTATTATATACTTGTGCTCTCCTCTCTCACCTTCCGGAAAGAACTCAGAAGAACTATTATATTCCTGGAAAAGAACCCTCCTGCCCTGGATGTGAGGATCACAAGCCTGAGCAGATACCATTGCATTTTGCTTTCCTTACATGCAGCAAATGCATATGACAAAACTGTAGTGCTTTTCCTCCTAAACACTTCTACAAAATGCAGCAGATTGCAGCTCTCTTTCAAAAGTGAGCTGCTTTCTTCATTTCCTTTAAGATCTTCCTGTATATGCATTTTCCAACCCCTAGCTGGCTATGACGACATCTTAAGAGTCTGCAATGCCAAGTGACTATTGAAATCAGTTGTATAAAGAGGTCTTGAACAAGAAGGCAGCAACTCTCCCTTTTTCTGCTTGTTTAATTTCCAACAGTCCATATAGGATGCACACAACTCTCAAACTGTTTCTCATTCTGAAAAGATGCCTTCAATACTTCTAACACTGTCTTTGAATTAGTCTGTAGATATTAATTTAGTGTGAAATTTCCTCAGTGGAAAATTACTGTATTCTCCAATTTGCTCTAAGTCCAAAGACAGGTTGAAGAACATCTGCTGTTGTCCCACTCTGTAGCCTGTGAAGTCAAAACATGTTTGACTTTGGTGCTGATTCATGATGGAGTGCATCTTCTAAGCTGATATTTCACAACCATTTGAACAACGGAGTCCAGCATCAAAAGTGCAAGTCTCCACAGTTCTGCAGTCCCCACTCCACAGGTTGCCTTTTCAGTTTCTTGTTTTTCTTCCTTTTCTGTTTTGACTATTTTGTTAGTTTAGAACTTGGAAACCTTCTGTATGCTCAGATCCCAAAACCAGTTTGGTCTGTTTTTGAAATTTTTCAATGCCACTGACTTTTTAAATTGTCCATTCCAAAAATAAGTTTTCTTTTAATTTCAGCACAGGTATCTGTCTCTTTTTTCTCCCTCTCCCAAGATAAAGCTTAACAAACCATTATCCAGTCATCTGGGTGGTGCAAATAGCTGTTATTTTGCTTACAATTGCCTCTTGATTCCTCTTTATGTTAGAAAAATCTGCCCAGTTCATGAAACAATAAAATACTACATGTAATCCTCACTCTGACAATCTGAATATCTGGAACCTGCCCATTCATACCTAATGTAAGGTGAGGGGTCTGTCTATTGTTTGATTCAGATGTTGGTATTTTAAAATTCTTTTTCATTTTCCTGAATTTTCTGTTTTGTAATGATTTACGGTACAGAGGTTTCTTGTTCAGGAGAGTCCTATGACCACTGCTCAAGCCTGTGCTGTTTTTTCTCCTTGAGATTTATGGAGATGCACGTGGTAGCAAAGTAGCTCTTCATCTTGATGACCTTTTTCTGTTTCACACTAATTCCTTTTTACCATCCAGTGCCAGTGTGTAGAGTGAGTACCAGGATTCCTTCCTACAGACATGGGGACATCCATCCATTGATTATCCAGTGGAAATTCCAATGAATTGTCTTCTGTTCTTATGTGGTATGAGGCCACAGTAGGAATTTCTTTTTTTGCACCACCTTTTATGTTGATAACAAAGATGGATTAAGATAGTTTAAACATTTTTCAGCATTTGCTTCTAGATGGCAATTACAAATATTAAAATAACTTTGCGAGCAAGAAGTTTTAATCTACATATAGATATCATGAATACATTTTATCATACTTTGTAGTATTCCCTAGTACTCCATGGTCCACCAGAGGGAAGAATAATGCCTTTTCCAGCATTATTGTCATATTTCTTTAGAAAGTGTCACATAGTATGTTGATTAAAAAAATAAAAGAATTGGCTTGGATCCTCATCTTAAAGTACCATTTATAGAAATGACTTAATCCTTCATCCCAGCTCCTACCTGCAGAGGAGACTGTGCTCAAAGGTGTTTGAAACAACATTGATGAGACTACTACTTTAATAAAGCAACAATAGTGTCAATCATACATTCTTTTATGCTATTTCACAATGTTTTAGATACAATGCCTTTGACATTTTTGTGCATTTACTTGGACATTCCACATTCTTGGTGCAGTGGTTTCCATTGTTGTAGCCCTGTTGTTTCATTCTCCCATGCTGCCATAAGGACTGTGAGGTAAGGGGGTTAAAAAAGTTGTGTTCATTGAAGACATGAAATAAGATGAGATGAGAATGCGGATTAGCTGGGGACTTTATTCAGCTTTCCTGCGTCCAAAATCAGTGCCCTTCCTCAAAAGATGGAGCTGTTGAAACAATTTTTGCAATAAGTAACGTCATGAAACTAACCTCGGCAGCCTGCAAGCCAATATAACATACGGCAGATTGAATTTAATGTGAGTCTTGCAGCTGAAAAACCTACACGGAAATTTGAAAATTTACTGCTATGTGCCTGACTTCCGTTCGTAAAAGGAAAGGTTAAAATTTAAGTTAACTCTCTAGTATATATTTGCCCAAAAGAATCACTCAGTAATGTGTGCCTACAAGTTAAAGGCTTGTAAGTTCAAAGTCTGCAAGCCATCAAAGAAAATTGCCAACAAACCTGATGCCAGCAACCTGCACAGTAGTCAAAACCACCTGCCTTACATGGTGTGAGCTCTCCTTGCTTGAAACATAAAGCCAGTTTCACACTGAAAAGGCACAAACTCCAAAAATGGTTGTAGACTGAGGAAGTCTATGAAAAATGAAAGTATACTTTTACTACCCCGGAAAAGCCCCTTCTGGAAATGGAAAAAATAATTGAAGAAAGTTAGATCAGCCATCGGTAGCTCTAAGTAATGGTTGCAAGGAGTCCATAGTTCAGGATGGCAAAATGTAAATTGTGGTGGGGTTATTAAGCGGGCAGGGGCCATCTACAAACACTGTAAGGACCGTGGCCTTCCACTCAGGCTGTGAAGAGTTCAGAAAAACTGTTTCTACAAACCAAGCCCTTTCTTGCTCACCTTTCCCACACAAAGGATGCCCTGCATTTAACCCCACAGTTTCAAGGGTCTCACCACAGGCATCCCAGCTGTCAGGTACTGTGTAAACAAAGACATATATTAAATACCCAGGCCTTGGGGTGTGTAGGGCATGGGTGAAGTACTTGTTCTATCAGAGAATTAAACATGACTATCCAAGGCATCAAATTCCTCCATTTTCATCTCTTTTTTTTCTTTCTTTTTCCCCTGATAGAAGCCCCTTCCAGTCCTCAGTTGAAAATAAACAGCAAATGAAATAAATGGTCTAATGAAATTTATGAATTCATTCTTCAAAAGTCAGCATATTAAAACTGGTGGAAAAGCTGTGTCAGTAACTGCATTTAAGGACAAGCAGAATTCAAGTCAATTCATTAGCCAAGGAAAGTGTTTTGCTTTCTCTCTGTTCACATAAGTTTGCATTTACTTCATTTTTAAAACAACAAAATGCCTAGGTTTACCCATCTATGTTTTCTGGGTGACAGGGTGTATAGAGACTGTGGGAAGAATGAACGTGTTCTGGAGATTGTGGGAGGTTAGTAGTCAAAGTTAGTGTTTATATTAGCATTATTGGGAATCAGAGATGTACATTTCTGTGTGTTGAGATAGTGAGTCTAATGAGAGAGACAAAATAAGTCCCCTGGGCTCTCCATGTGTTTTCTCACAAAGCACCCACCACAAAAGACTTTTCTTCCATTTTGCAAATAATTTTTTTTTAGTTAATGTTTTAAAATATTTCTGGTTTGAAATGCTAGCTCTCCTTCTGTTTGCCTGCTATTTAGGCACTTGTTAATACTATGCTTAGTAATTTCCAAATACTGAATTTGCACCTAGGGTAACATATCTTTCCTATGCTCCCCATCCTAACCTCTCAAGAAAATAAAATCAGGCTTATAAAGGCTTCTTTCCCCCGTTAAAAAAAAAAAAAAATCAAACACTTTTGAACAATGTGTGTTAATAACTGACTCTCACTCTTTTGAATTCTACAAAAGCTATTTCAGTTATGGCTGCTTCAATATATGATTATACTACTTGACTATAAAAAAAAAATCACAATTTACAAAAATGTATATTTTTTCTCCTCCATGTAATAGATTACTTTTCCAGATATGTGAAAACTGAGTGCATTATCAATGCTTGTTTTTCAGAGTTCTTCCTAAACTTAATGGCAAAAGGAAGGAAATAGTCCACTCATTTATTTTTAGGGTGGAAAATTAAAATGTGTAAGCTCTTTAGAGCAGGAATCAGATCTTGCATTTGTAACACCTTCTTTATTAGGGCCTTTGGGTATTATAGCGAGATAAATACAAAAAGATAATGCAAGGGATGACAGCCTTTTGCTGGAGGCAACTACATATATTCGCTGTGGAAGGAGGGCTTATCAGAAATGTGAATGCATATATGTGTTATGTATTTTAAAATAAGGTTTTTGTAGTAAATTTTGCAATTTTTTTCATTAAAAATTAGCAAGTTCTGGAAATAGGTATATAAATTTTGCAAAGAGGAAATTAATTGATTTGTTCCTTTTCTTATGCTTCCCCTTTCTCTTTGCCAGAGTTCTGCTTCAAAAAAAAAAAATAGTCACAAGTTTGTAAATACAAAGCAAAAAATAAAATGTTGCCTCTAGAGCTCTCATCAAAGACTAGTTCACACCAAATATTCTAATGAGAGGTAAATGAACAATGAATCAAAACATGATAACAAATATGTGATGAACTAAGGACAGCCTAAATCAATAATTGCACTCAAGCTCTGTGGAAATTATACTGTCCTAGATTCTAGGAGGAGAGGAGACGATTTGCTGCAGTATTTTGTGAACAGAGCTATCCTGTGGGATCAGGCTGCAGAGGACATTTCAGTGGGAGGAAGAGAGCAGTAGGAAGAGCAGTATGATTCATGTTCAGCATCTCAAGTGGAGGATAGAGCACAAGGATTGAATAATGAAACAAAGACGAGATATTCAGCATGCCAGGAAGGTTTCTGTTAGAGAGGTGTTAGAATTATTTAAAAAGGTTAGTCTATGAATAAACATGCTTCATCAAGGTCTCTTACACATGCAAAGGGAGATGCTAATGAATAATAAAAGAGTAATGGGGACTGGTGAAGAAATTAATGTTAATCTTATCCAAAGCAGATACAAATTAATATTGGAGAAACATTTTTGTAATCACTTCTCAAGGCAAAAATTCAATTAATGTGACTGAATCAATATTTCAAATCTCAGTCCCTTGAAAGTATACTTGTCTCTCTTCATATCAGCATGCTCTCCCGTGTGATCAGCCTGTGCTATTCAAGTTAATACTCGGGGAGACTTGTTAATGGTCTATTTTTGTGAAATTTGGTCCAGTTCTATAAACTACAATGCTGTGTTTCAAACCCACCTCGGGGTATCTTTCTGTTAGGAGAGCTCAGTTTACATAGGATAATTACTGCATAGAAAATAGATATTTGAGCCAAAGATAGTTTTGCTTTAAGCTTCAGGGTCATTTTGTTTCTTTTTCTTGCCAAGGATTATCTAGTACCCTCTCTTCGCACAGGATGACATGTCAGTATATATGACACTACAATTCAGACTATGTACTGAAACAAGATCTTCTGTAACAGCTAAGAAGACTCAGGACAGAAAAGAAAGAAACAAAACCCAGAATAAAAGAAAAGTCTTCAACAAAAAATAAAAATTGACTCTTCAGAACAAACAACTCTATTTGTCTCAATTTTATTGTAGCATAGGTCATTTTATATGACTCTGATAGGCAGCCTCCCTCCTTGTGTAAAACAAAACTTGGACAGCAAAGATATCTTTGCAAAGATCACAGGAATTATGACCTTACTTGTGTACTTCAAGAAATAATACAAAATATCACAAAGTGGTTCCCGGTTTCCATTATTTTGTCTTTTCTCTCCTCATTGGTGAAGCCCCTAGATAAGGGTTTTTTTTCACAAAGTGATCTTTCTTGTATACTATATAGTATAAATGCCTGTCATATTTTGTTTAAGGTGTCAGGGAATTGGAAAAAGTCTATGAAACTAAATAGACTACCAAATAATAGCTTTGCAGCTCTGGTAGATTGTGCTGTTTATGTTGTAATGCCTTGACGCCTTGACAGGTTTATACAATCAGAGGTTCTAAAGCCTGTGATAGATTGGAATCGTTTGAAGCATGGTATGGTTGAAAAAATAGGCTTCTCTCCTCTTGCATTCAAAACCAAATGGCAACCCACTCAGAATCATCCTATTAAAGTAACTTCATGGACAATCTGACTTCTGTACTTTTAATAGCTAGAATATCATTCCCATAATGAAAGAAACATGGAACGGTTTCCGTGCTGAATACGCTCCCTAGAGATTCTGGGATTTGTCTCATTATATAAAGCTTTTCTATCACCATTGCAATGCTTCTTCTCATCTTTCCTTCTCATCTGAGTGGAGAAATTTCCGTCAACGGCATTAGTCTGACTAAACTGGCACAACACTTGAAAGGGGGATATGCAGTAGATAAGATTATTTTTTTCTATTTCTGTTAAAAATTATACACAGTGTCCCTGCTTTAAATAGGATTACTATACGATGTGGACAGCATTCTGCTCTCTCATTAGAACAGACAGATTACAATTTTATTTCTCTAAATAAGTCTGGGTTAGGCAAGGAGATCAGTAATTTCAATGCAGCTGCTTTCACAATGAAAAAGAAATCATCACTTGTGTATTCTTATCAGAAGCTGTAGGTAACTTCAGCCTTCAGTACTGATCAGAATAACTCCTTGCATTCTGCAACCTACCACATGCCTCAATAATTTTGTATGCAGGAAGGGATATTAAAATAATGAAGCAAAATATTATTAAAATAATACAGCTGAGGGCAAAACTTAAAGAAACCCAACACAAACAACAAAAACCCTAAGGAATCTGGCGACAAACCTTCTAGAAATACGTCCTGAATTTCCATCCTTCTTCCTCCCTTTATGCCACAGTTATTAAAGAGCTTATAGGGCAGGGATGATGAAAATTTTATTTCAGCATATCATGGATAGGATACTGTGTTGGAAACAACTCCTGGCCAACTGTACATGAGCCAAGTGGGATCCCCAGGCTCAAAAGCAATCCATGAACTCAGATCTTCCATTGAAAAGGTACAAATAGACAGCTACCACCTCTGTCTCCTGTTCTTTCTAGATTTCTATGTCTCTGTGAAACTAAATGGAGGCAAGCATGAGATGGTGGGTTTGTGGCTGTGACACTCTATAGCAGTAGGGTTGTGTATTTTCACCACACAGAAGAAGCCAGGGATAAATTGACAAACTAATTTTCTGCAGACCACAGCATAAAGTAAGTGACTAATATTAGTTGCTAAATTACATAACTTCGAAAGACTTTTGTTTTCTCTTTGACCTAGCCCTTAAATCCCTCACTTATGAATTCAAGCTTATACACTGGGTCATTTTCCTTGCCTTGGAGTGAATGGAATGTAACGTGATTCCTTCCTGTCTCTAGGAATGGTGTTGGTGGCTTGGATTTTCCTGATGTCAAAGACCTCTCAAAATAGTGTAACCAGATTTCTGATGATGCCTCCTGCTCAGGGAGACTGTCATGGTCTGTCAATGCAGAGGAATAAAAAGAAGAGCTATGCAGGTAAAAGAGGATTAGAAGGAGGAAAAAAAATAATTAAGATATTTTTCCATCTAAAACAGGTGCAACCATTGGCCTTTAACAATTCCTGTTCAATTTAAAGAGAGTTCAGGCTCCAACACATCAGAATATAATATAGCCACACTTTAGTGTGGTATTAAGGTATGCTACTCAGAAACCCATTCTGAATTTCAATTTGTCTTCTTTTTTATTTTTTCTTTTTTTTTTTTTTCTCAGAATTCCGCTATGTCTTTCACACCACAGCACTATTCTTCAGTCATTATTATGTATCGTGCCATTGCATGCTAAATTCCCACTTGGTTACTAAGAACAGTTTGCCCTAAGACATTTCCACAGCAATTATTATCAAGTCACAGGAACCATGAAAACTAGCAGAGTTTTCATAGAAACATAGCAATTAATTCTACTTGGAACAATGACAAAATCATTTGGAAATGTCTGAAAAAGGATAATATAGAAACGACTTATTTGCAACAATATCACATTCTAGAGACCTCTCTGCTATACTCTGTATCCAGTTTGCTCTGGTAATTACATGGAAACAAAACTATTGGATATTACTCAGTGATCCTAGGTCCTGACTTCAGTTAACCAGATTAAGCAATATGATTCCCTGGAGATGTAAGCTTTTGCCCAGTACTGCAAATTTTTTAATCAGGAAAAAAAAAAAAAAATCCGGAAAAAGAAACACATCCCCACCAAACAAAAACCAACCATCAAAGCCAACAAAAACCCCCCAAACCCTAATTAAAGAAACAAAACACATTAAAAAAAAAAAAAAAAGTGCCTTCACAGAAAGTATTTTACTGTTACTTAAAATAAGAGTTAGAGTTATGTTGAGCCTATTTCTGTCACCAAAAAGGGTAATTTCATTGGCTAACTTAGATACATTAAATGTTAAGAGATCTGCCTACAATAAGGAAATATAGATCAATCTAAAGCAAGGTTTTTCCAGTTCTTTGAGAATTTGTCTTGATTTTCCTGTATCCATCTGCCTCTCTGGGCCGGCATCACAATGTTGATAATCTTGGAAAAGAGAGCGAGAGATGACCGGCTTTGCATGTATTCAGGAACTGCACTCAATTTTCATCTCTGCTTTTCTGGATGAACTGGAATTTGGCAAACAACTTAAAATAATAGTCAGGTTCTTTTGACCCTTTTGCAGCCACCCCAAGAGCCTACAATTTGTAGACCGAGAAACAACCCAAGTCATCATGTTCCTTACACTGTCAACAGAAGCACCTTCAATAGATTGCAAGGAATTATGTTTTTCACCCTCAATAGATTGCAAAGGGTCATGTTTTTCACTGGAGGGGGTGCTGGACACTCATGAAGTTTTGAGCCAACGTAGAATCCCTTTGTCATATGCAGACAGAAATAGACATTTCCATCATATGATTCTGCGCAATCCACGTGTCTAAAGCTGAAGAGCTTAATTACTCTCATAAGGATATGTTAAACGTAGAGGTAATCTAGACAGCTAGCCCAGTACACACCTTTTTGCAAGCACTTGAAGTTAGTCTAGAAACCACTGATGTGTGATAGGTTTTCCTGCAATTTATGAGCAATGCGGGCCCCTTCTTAAGTACTGTGATCACTAAATGCAGGCTGCTGGAAGCCACTACCTCTTTTTATTAACTATTTAGCTAACTTAATCATCCTTGTGAGACTGGTTAACATTTTCACAGCTCTGTGCCTAAACTGTTAATGTTTGCATCAAGAATTAGATGCCTATATTAGCGTCCTTGTTTGCAAATTGCAGCAATAAACTTTAAGGAGAATATTACAAAATAACAATGGTGAACATTTTTAATGTTATTTATCAAAGTTATGCAGAGATGATAATTGGAGTTTATAAACAGAGTGAATTAGATGGCTAACTTTGTTAGATTTAGTGGAAATTAGATATTAAGGCACCATGGACAAATTCTACTCGGTAGATTACAGTGGTAAATACATTATTGCAATGCTAAGAAAAAAACCCCAAAACCCAAAAAACTCCACTAATAGAAATATATACCAAAAATGTTAATTCTGAGGCAAAGGGAAGTAAATGATTAAAACCAAAACATAAAATCCATAATTTGGTTCAGATCCAAAGATCTTAGTCCATTATCTTGTCTCCTAGTATAGGAATAGCAGAGGTAAGCTTCATAGATATATTCCCCCAGCATCCATCAATCACTACTAAAGGATTTTTTGAGCCAGAGAAAGTATCTTAATATTTGATAGCTCTTGATGTTGGGTTTTCTTCCCTCCCTCCCTCCCTCTCCTCTCCCCAATCATGGATTTGTCTGCTCTCTTATTGAATTCCTGTGAATGTCTAGCATACACAATGTCTGGTGCAAATCAGTTCCAATGTTTAATTAGCCATACTATGAAAAACTTCTTTGCTCTAGCCTCCTGTGCTAGTTTTGCTTAAGATTCTTTGGATCTTATATTAGAAGAGACAATGAAAAACCATTCCGAGTTCATCTTCTTCATGATGTGCGTAATTTTGCAGACCTTTGTTGTACTTTCCAGGCTGAAGAATCCCACATTTTGATCATCCTTGTTCATTTTTTCCATTTGTTAGTTCTGTTATATTCGTTTTTTAAGACAGGGGAGTCACACAGCACACAGTATTCAAGGTAAAACACACAATGGATTTATACGATGGCTTAACAATGGTCTCTGTTTTGTTCTGATTTTTTTTTCTCATTAAGTCATACCATTTGAGTTGCTTTTTGACTGCTACTAATCATTAAGTTGATATTTTCATAGAAACATATATATTTACCCAAGATATATTTCCTGAGTAGCAATAGCTATCTCACAGCCTGTCTTTCTGTATGTAAGGTTAGAATTGTTTTCTCCCGTGTGCATAGCTTTGCATTTATCTACACAGAATTTATTGTATCATATTAAACTGATTAAAAATGTGAAGCAAATGTTCAACTACATAAAAAGTGAAATAGTTTAGTTGTATTATAGAGGGTTATATGGATATTGAAAAGTGTGTGTGCCAGATGAGGATTTTGTCAATCTGACAAGTGATTTACATGAAACTCTTTCTTCATTCGTAAATATGTGTTCGCTAAAGTAGACTCTAATTAGGAGCAATTACAAATTAAGACACAATAATACCCTACATATTAGTGCAGGGTTGTGTGTCTTTACAGATGTTTGTATGTGTAAAACTCCCATAAGTGTTAAAGCATTAGGCTATTGATTGGCTTCTTAAGTTAACTCTGCCACCCTTTGAATGCAATCAAAAAGTGATTGTGATTGAGTTTGCTTTATGTGAAAGGCACAAGCCTATATGAGTCATGCAAAAATTGCTAGGAAATCTATCATTATACAAGTAGATCAAGCAAAATCTGTGTTTTGGGCTTTATAAGAGATGCAGTTCACCTTACAATACACCTATAAATTGAATTTTCAAATGCTGTCCATACAAAATATCTCAAAACACCTTATATTAAAAATGCCTCAGACAAAAACTTAAGAATGTTCTGAACCTGAAATTGAGATGTGAGTCTTAAAATTAAGTTGAAAAGTTCTTTTTTTTTCCCCCAAAGAGCTGTGCTGACTTTACAGTTCTAATATCTGATAGAAGTGAATCCCACAATCAAGGAGTGTAAAAGGCAAAAGACAAAACCAGCATTGAAAGGATTTAGGCTAAACTAAGGGTCAGTTGGCAACCGCTGAACAGAAAACCTCAGTACAATATAGAGGAGAATACTGATTCCTATAATTGAAAATGGATGAAAAACCAAGGTCATGAATTGCTTTAAAAAGTAATAGGGTAGTTTGATGAAGCAGAGAGGGCAAAAACCAGATGGGAAGAGATCAAGGAAAAAGTTTTCTAGAATGAAGTCAAACCGGGGGAAGTCAACAGCATCCTTAAAGAGTTTTGACTTGAATGGAACAGAATAGGAAAATATTTTTTATTCTTTCCATCCCTTCCCCCAACCCCTCTTCAGGATTTAATACTTAAGAGGAAAGGAATATACTTATTTCTCCCCACTGGAACCACAAAAAAGGCAAATATTTCCAAGTTAAATAAGTGACAGTAGAGTATGAATATTAGCTAATAAAAGAGAGGACTAAAAGGAAAAAAAGAGCTAGGGATAGATGAGGTAGGTAGATAGATAGATAGATAGATAGATAGATAGATAGATAGGTAGATAGATACTGGGAAAGCAGAATTATCTGCTCTTAAAGAAAGCTTGCATTTGGGCCAATAAAAAAATTTGATTTCTACGGCTATAACTCTTGTAAAAATATTATAGTCTTTCTGCCCGGCAGTTCATACTGGCAAGGTAGCAGCACCCATGAAAACCGACAGATTTTGACTACATAGATCACTCAGATTGTCTATTAGGAAAGTAGTGCAGATAAGAATATGTGTGTTCTTCATCTCTTGTGTGTTTTCATGTCCTGTCTAAATTTCATAAGCAAATAGAGGCAATAGTGAGTTTAGAAATACCTGTGTTATTTTTAATAACTTAGCTTGAGCCAGACAGTTTATTTTTAAGACAAGAATTGACTTTGTGTCAACAGACCTCTAGATTTATGTTCTGAATCTGAATTTTTCAGGATGTGGCTTTGCACCTCACTTTGTGTGTATTTGCTTTGGCCACAAAATAAACTTGCCAATGTGTTTTTGAGTGGAGCATAAGGAGCATATGCTGGAGGCAATAATCTGAGCACTCATGCTGGTGAACAGGGTTTGAAGTTAAGGAAATCAGGAAGAAAGAAAAAGAGATAATTTTAAAGCCAAATGTTTCAAAAGTCGTGAAGGCGTCTGTATTATCCTTTCAAGATGCTGCTGCTTAGCATCACTGAAAATCAAATGAATTTTTATATTATTGTCTAAATATGGGTTTAGTTAATGATTTTGGGTTTTTTGCACACTCCAGGTCCATAGGGAGATTAAGAAGCTAAAGGCTCAGATGTAATATACACATACACAAACGGTTTTCTATGGGAAATGCATCTGGAGAACAGTATAAGCCATACATAGCTGGTCAGGATGGGTAGAAGGTGTTTAGTTTAGCTCAGATCTCTTAACTGTAGTGGATTGAACACATGAGTTATCAGTCTGCTTCATGAAAGAATTGGGAAGACGAAAGTTCTTTAATGACAGGTCAGCCTTTACTTTGATGCTTTATGTATGACCTTAACTTTAACTTCAACTTCGTCTATTTGTACATTTGCCCCTATGAAAGTGACAGGTCAGATTTCTACTGAGCTTTCTAACGAGCAGGGTTCAGTCACTGAGTTGTTTCTGGGAGTGGAAGCAAGCCTGCTTCATTAGCACAGTGGATTTTTGTACTTTTGCACTGTCTTTTGTGCTCACCCTCAATCGTGTGGAACCACCTTGGACATCTAACACATCTCTGAGAGCAAATTAAAAATGTACAAATTTTGTCCAACCAAAATGCTTTTTTCTCTGAACACAACAGCCTGATCTGCACTAGACATTGGGAACATTCCCTGTATCATGCTAACACCTTAAAACATGCCCAGATGTTCCCTGTAAGGCTGTTAGCTGGCATGTGCAAAAGTTTGGCAGGCAGTTGGATGGCAATTAAACAGTATGGAAAATCATGTCCCACATTCAGCCTTGTAGCCGTGGACTACATGAGCTAGACTTGCTGTAACAGCCACAGTAGCCGTGTGCACATGCCTGTAGCACACAGTAGCAGTTTTAATGATCTTTGACTTGGCCACGTACGTGTCTTGTGTACAGCACCACAGGAATCTACAAATTACCAACCTAAATCCCTCTGCCTTAAGCTGAGCACTACCTAGAGAGAGGAATATCATCATGATGTAGTCTGGCTCCTTACTATCGTAAATATGTAATATTTAAGGGATTTTAGGGAAACGGAGAAAAATGGGGATGAATCACATTAGTTATACTGTCTGAGGCCATGTATAACAAAAAGATGCCCTGAAAGCTGAGAACTACAGTAAACTTTAATAACATATAGAAGATTGCGTATGTTTGTGCATAGACACTACACACTTTGGAAGAGTGAATTAAATAGTCTATGCTATTGTACAGCTGTGAAGTGGGATCTGAGAGGCAGGAGCTGGTCGGTGATTGTCTGTTTAGAAAAGATACACCATCCTGGAATCGGAGGGTATTGATGGATTATTTCTTGACCCCATATACATTCTGAATACATGTAACAGCTTTAGGTTCCACTTATACCATCAGTTTATCACACAAAATCCATACCAATCCTTTTAACTGTAGTTCTCTGGATAATGTAGACACATTCTCCATATTCTCTTTAAATGGGGCATTGTTTCATATGATCTTGCGGTGTTGTTCAGGAAAAAAATGCATTAAATATTTAAACCAACTAAATAGATTTCCTTGATCTATCAGTTCAGATATATTGAGCTTATTTAAGATAGTAAAAGGCACAGATCAGAGAATCTAAAAATTATTTTAAAGTTACATTTAATGACACTTCCATAATTAAAGCTATTGAAATTGTGGCACACAGAATGAAAACGATACAGTATGGTGCTTTAAAACATAAACAACCAGATACTTTCCTCCATTTAAAGAAGGAAAAAGGCATTTTGTATTAAATAAAAGAATGCAAGCAAGTAGCTTTCACTGAAGTTGTGCCCTGATATGTAAATAGACTATACAGTAGTGATAACTGCCACAACCTATTACAGCATAGCGTGAAGCTGGCAGTGTTCAATCCTAAGGTCAATATGGGCAAAAGAAAGGTTGGAAAGATAAGTTTTCTGCTGAGACTGGTAAATGGCTGGATGCTGGGGTTTGAGGAGGTTGTTTCAATTTCTGTAAATGGGGAAAGTAACTTCAGGGTCAATGATTTACTCACTTAGGTGAATGTAACTCCCGTTAATTTTTTTCTTTCTTTCTTTTTTTTTTCTTTTGGTCAAGTGTCAAGGCATGACAGCCAGTCAGGTTTCAGTGCAGCTATTGCCTGGCACACTGAAGGTACATTTTGATTGAATCTCCTGTTGCCCAAAAGTGATCTTTCAGTACAAATGAAACACACTATCACCTCTCCACCAGAATCCTAGAACTACAAAGTCATCGATGTTGCTAAAGACCTTTAAGAGAATCAAGTACAACTGTAAACTCAGAACTGCCAAGTCCACCACTAACCCACATCCCAAAGCACCACATCTGCATGCCTTTTAAATACCTCCAGGGGTGGCGACTCAAACGCCTTCATGTTCAGCTGGCTCTCAACCAACATCCCCAAGTCCTTTTCCACCACTCTTCCTCAAGCCTGTAGCATACTTGTGACCCAAGTGCAGGACCCGGCACGTTGCCTTGTTGAACCTCATACAACTTGCCTTGGTCTACTGATCCAGCTTTTCCAGATCCTTCTGCAAATCCTTCCTACTCTTCAGCAGATCAACACTCCTGCACGACTTGGTGTTGTTGGTAAACATGCTGAGGGTGCACCTCATCCAGATCATCAATAAAGACGTTAAACAGGACTGGCCCCAGCACTGAGCTCTGGGGACACAACTCGTGAGCAGTCATGAACTGGATGAGGCACCATTCACCACCATTCCTTGGGCCTGGTCATCCAGACAGTTTTTAACCCAGCAAAGGATGAGCCTGTCCGAGCTGTGGGCTGCTGCCTTCTCCAGCAGAATGCTGTGGGAAATTATGTCACTTTACTGAGGTCTAGGGAGACAGCATCCAGAGCCTTTACGTGGGCTATCTTGTCATAGAAGGGGATCAGGTTGACCAAGCAGGACCTGCCTTTCCTAAACCTTTCTGCATATTTTTAGGACGTGAATATATGAGGAGATTAAATGTTCTCAAGGGGAGGTTGGTAAATCTTCAATTGGAGAACTAATGTTTCTCTTACTTTACTTCCTCACTTGTACTGTAAGGAAGAGTTCTTCAAGAAACACTATTGTGGAACAGCAAACCAGCTCGTGAAAGATGCTGCTTAGCCAGAATGCTGTAAGTGACCTACCTTCAGGGTGACAGGGTACATGAGTTATTAGCTCAATGTCTTGGGCAGTGAGTAATGGAAGTTTATGTGAGAGTATGACAAATATGCAGTGGGGGGAAAAATGATGCCTGTTTGAAAGAATTTTTCTGAGTGTTTTAACATAAAAAACCTCAAACACCTCATTCACTTCTCTTGTAAATTTAAGAAGAGTGCTTACTTTGGACTGACTTTTTTTCAATTGTGTGTGCAAAGTAATTATGACATCCAGAGAACAGCAGTGGAGATAAAAGTCTACTGAAAAGAGGTGAAAATCTGTTGAAAACATTATTTTATATATGGTAATGAAAATGAAAGAAAACTGAAGAGTTGAAGGAGAAGTTATGACGCTGAGAGATTGGTCAATAAAATAGCAGAAAAGGACGACAAGATGTGGAATAAAAGCTGCAAGAGGGAAGCATAAGTAAACTATGGCTATTCAGCATGAAAAGGAGATGAGCTAGAGATATGAGAAGCAGAGAGAGGACTGGTAGACCATAACTGTTCCTTGTCTCTTCCAACAAAAAAAGACAGAAGTTAAGTGCAGCTATGAGGATTAAGTTTCAAACAACAACAACCAACAAAGGAAAAAAAATCCCAAGAACTATTTCTGCGACCAGTGAGGATAAAAAAAAATATTGTGGATGCAAGAAATTTACCTGGGTTCAGAGGGAAACTGGATAAATACTTAGAAGATAGATCCATGGGGGTTACTGGAAAGACATCAATAGTCTAAGGTAGAAGAACATAATAAGGAAATACACACATATATTCAGCCTTACCTAGGTGTGCATCTGGGATCCACCTGAAGATGGGGAACTGAGCTAGATAAACCCTTGGGCAAAACTGGCTCACCTCAACCATTCCTCTGAAAATCATTCAGCCCATTTACCTCAAAACACCACTATGAAAATGTATCTTCTCAATCACATCTAACACAAAATATTTCCTGCCTTTACCCTCCCTATTCCCTCAGTTTCAGAGTGGCAGAACATAACTGCAGCAGAACAGGATTAGATACTGAAGCCACCTATCCACCTGTGATACGCATCTTTGGGCCCTTTTCTGACCTTTTCTTATTTAATTACTTTTCTGTGTTCATCTGGTTTCCCATTAGGGGTCTTTCTCTTTTTCTCTTTTTTTTCTTCTCATTTAGGGGGTGGGGGAAATGTTACGGTCTTCTTTCTTCTGAAGGTTTCAGTTTTGTGAGGAAAATTCTAACTAGTTTTAGGTTTCTTTCCCTAATATACTCATTATCTTTATTGATTTCTCTTTGCTTATGTTTTATTAAATCTTCTTATGGCTAGAACGCTTTCCCATTAATTCTGCATTATCCCAGGGAAATTTTTTTGGGGAGTAAGTGAAAAGACTTCACAAAATCTCCCTGGAGCTATTTAGCAAATAATACTGGGTTTTTTTAGATCTGGATCTAAATTCAGCAATTTCACACCGTATCTGAGGACTTGCCCATCTAAACTTTTATTCACTTAGTGTGCTGGTGACTAGAATGTGCCTGAATATTTCTATATGGAAAGTAAATCTGTGATTGTTCTTTTCTCAGAGAGTCATGAGATCATTCTGCTCTGATACCACTCAGCAGTTTTGTAGGCTCTGCATCCCTGTGCTGAGTCTGATTTAGCATCTTACAACAAGGCTTATTTTAAGGAAATTTCATTTTGTCTTGGACTTCAGTGCTTCTGGTTGTCTTGAAGTCAGGCAGAGTCTGCTATATCTGACCATAAAAGCTTGTAGACAGACAATCCCAGCTGGAATAGTGAGGTACAAGATTATTGTATGGCCCCCAATAAACTTGCTGTCCTTGCCTACTCTGTTACATGAAGGATTTGTTCAGCTTGGAAGTGTGAGTCACAATGGAATAAAATACTTTGCCACGAATAAACATCTCTATTTGGAAAATTCTTTTTAGAGACATTCTCATCCAAATCTTTTTAAATATTGATGCAAATGTCTGGGCTTATATTTAGAGAAGAAAAGGGCTTTAGATCTAAAAGCAGAACATTTTGTATTCAGGTCATTTAAGAATATTGGTAATTATTTTTATGCATATTCTAATTAAATATGTATGTATCACTTTAATTTCAAATAGCACTTCATAGAGATTTGAAACCCAGACCTTCCCACCCTGGAGTTTACATCAGACAATATATGAGGAGCAGAGATGAAAGAACGTACAATGCAAGATGTGGTAAGTCCTACTACAAAGATAATGAGAATCTCATGCTGTTGTAAATGAAACATGGCAAAGCCAGTGGTTTAATTTAAGAGCGTGGAAGGCATGAGGATAAAAAGCAGATAATGATGGAAAGCTTAAGAGGAGGAGTTTGAAAGAAAAAGAGTGAGCATGAGCCCTTCAGCAAAGTATATCTCATATCAAGGCAACGCCTTTGAAGTTGCTCAAGTCATTAAACTAGGGCTAAGCCTGGCTACAAGACTAAAATAGAGCTGTAACACAAAGCCAAGGTTCTGTGCATAAGTAGGTACAGCCAGCAGGACACGTATTGTAAATGCCAATATTGTCTTCTGAGGATCTGGAAGGGCCTGCTAAATCATTGGCCAAAGGATGCAGTGGGCTCAGCACCTGAGCATGCCAGCAAGTTTCCAGACAGAGGAACAGACAGACAGACAGCTGGACTGCAGGTGGTGGGTGGGAGCAGTGTGCACTGTGCTAATTATTGTTGCTTGCTGAGTCTGAGAGACCTCTCTTAATGAGAACTATGGTTGCATGAGTGGAAAAGCTGAACTGTCCCTGAATGCCACCTAGCCAAAATGCAGTGGTATCTGTTCTGCTCTTTAAAACACACAGAGTGTGTATTAAATTGGAACAGTCTTGCTGCCCATCCGTGTAGGGCTGGGAACCCTGTGCCTTGCTGAAAATTTTGTGTTCTCTTGGGAGTCTCATACTTTTTGATTGAAAAAGATATTTCTGATAAGATTGAGATTCTTTTTATGTCTGGAGCTCATAAAGGGACTCAGTAAGTTTCTCTGTAGTTTCTAGTCTTTGTCTTGCTCACATAATTGACCCTAAAAAAGAGAAAAACATAAAGCAGAGATTGTTGAAAATACTACCTTTACAGAGGATTTTAGGAAGCATTTTATTTCTCATCTTTATTTTGAGAGAGATATAGGTAGACACAAAAATAGTCAGTCAATTATTGCATAGAAAATAGTTTTCTCTGAGAAGAGTAAAACTTCGGGATTTTTTCGTTATGGAGTCCACTGATAGATAATTTGTTTCTTTGAAATGTGCAGCCAGCATCATAATTCTAATAAAGTACTTTTTAAAAATATTTCATTGCTTTGTATTTATTGACCTCATATAATACAACACAGTATTTATTGTGCTGAGCTGTTTTTGATACACTGCATGAACAGCTTCACAATGCAGTTATATGAGTGATTTCTTGCAAATAGTGGATGTATTCATCAGGTGTTTACGACCTCAGTTTGCTTTATTTTAACAGGCATATAACAGTGCACGTAGACAAACACACACACAAATACAAAAAATATTTCAAATATGCATTTCCCACTCTCTCTCTGCCTACATTCTCCTCTAGCCTTGGAGGCACTTGGAAGGATATCACTAGGGCTAACAAAAAGTGTTCAACAAATCTGAAAATACTTGAATTCTTGCTGAAGTTCAGCTCAATTTCATGCATTCATGAAAGACAGGTGTTGCTTGAATCACTTATGTCCTTCTAAGACAGGGTGACCTGCTTAGTGGATAAAGGAAAGGCTGTGGGTGTTGTCTCCCTAGACTTTAGAAAAATCTTTCGCACCATTTTCCACAGCATTCATTGCCTGGATGGGTTCAGTGTTCACTGCATGAGGAACTGCCTGAATGGCCAGGCCCATAGAGTGGTGGTGAATGAAGTTACATCCAGCTGGCAGCCAGGCACTAGTAAGGTTTCCCAGGGCTCAATACTGGGGCCAGTTGTGTTTCATACCTTTATCAATGATCAGGAGGAGGAGATTAAGTACATCCTCAGGCAGTTTGCAGAGGACAACAAGTTGGGCAGGTGTGTTGACTTCCTGGAGGATAGGAAGGCTCTGTTGCAGTGTATGGTTNGGATCAATGGGATGAGGCCAATTGGATGAAGTTCAACAAGGTGAAGTGGCAGGGCTTGCACTTGGATTACAACAACTCCATGCAGTGCTTCAGACTTGAGGAAGAATGGCTGGAAAGCTGCCTGGCAGAAAAGGACCTGTGGGTGCTGGTCAATAGCCGGCTGAACATGAGCCAGCANTTTGTACCACCCCCCTGAGTTACTCCTATTGGTTGTGTTGACTGTGTCCCCGCTCCTGCTCGTCGGCATATATGGCGATGTCATGCCCAGCTCTGGGCTCTTTGTCTCTGGTTTCCCTGTGTTCCTGGAACCTCCACTCCCCAGAATAAACCTGCTTGAAGAGCCATTCCTGCCTCTTTTACCTCCTTCTGCGCCTTTACCATTGGACGGTGGACGCGGGCCAACCGATTTGCTGGAGCAGCCCTGCCTCGGCATGAGAGATCCGTGCACTGCCCTAGAGCCTTGCCATGATCGGAGTGGCCGCTCGGGCCGAAGCGGCTGACATCTGGGGCCGATCCCCCTCACACCCTCCCGCAGACTAAAGCGGCGACCAACCATCTCACAAGCCACTGCAAAAGATCTTGCCGCTTCTCTCTGGAGGACAGAACGCAACAAGGCTCTACAGAGAAATCTGGACAGGCTGGATCAATGGGATGAGGCCAATTGGATGAAGTTCAACAAGGTGAAGTGGCAGGGCTTGCACTTGGATTACAACAACTCCATGCAGTGCTTCAGACTTGAGGAAGAATGGCTGGAAAGCTGCCTGGCAGAAAAGGACCTGTGGGTGCTGGTCAATAGCCGGCTGAACATGAGCCAGCAGCTTGCTCAGGTGGCCAAGAAGGCCAATGGCATCTTGGATTATATCAGAAATAATGTGTCCCGCAGGACTAAGGAAGTGATACTCACCCTGGATTTGGCACAGGTGTTGTGAGCGCTGATTTAGGATCCTATGAGTGGTTATGATTTCTCAAAGGTATTAGCAAAAGTGGCTTTAATATGAATTTATGAAAGGGTGACTTAAGGTTTGATAGCAAGGTTCACTATCAATTACTATTGTGAAAGAAACACAGAAAGGAATGTTGAGTTAGAATCAAGCAAGAATCATTTACAGAGATCAGAGAGGCAAAAAGGCAATGAAGGCCTTCCCACTGAGTTAAAAGATTCTGAAAGGACCCTCTTGCTTTTTTAACTCCTTTTCAGAGAGGAGTCTAGGAGTGGCTAGATCCAGACTTAGCCCCAGACTTGGTCAACAGCTTATGTCTAAGGAATTATATGTGCAAAGTGTGTAATGATTAATAATGAATACCTACATGATTAGTAATGTTTCTATTAATTCAGCATGCTATCAGTCACTTACTGAAGATCAGTTTTAAATAGTGGGTCTCTCCACCTAGAGTAAGGAAGGATTTCTTGCTCTCAGGTATGGTATCTCAGACCTTGAGGCCTCCCTGCTCAAAGGTAGAGTCACCTGGCATGCATTCCAGAGAGAATTCAAATTGGGTTAATACAAAGACCTGTCATTGGTAAAAGGTCTATATCTTGAGAAGCAACCTTGAGAGGCATCCCAGCTCAATGGGAGATCCCTGCCATGCAGCCAGGCTGTCCAGCAGGGAGAGCTCAAAGAAGACTCACTTGGATTGTCACATTTATCGATGAAGTAGTTGGTTTGTTGTCAAATTACATGTAATTAGAAAGTTATGCATGAGATTCCCTGTGCCCACAGCTTTCTTGGTTCTATGATGAAAGAGTCTTGGCGAAAGCACCTGCTATGCATGTGCTAATCCCATGATTGATGTTTAAAGTTCATACACATCAATACTCGCTGTGTCTATCTGCTCCTCTGAGGCTTGCTAGAGGAGTTTTTGGCCTTGCAACAGCTCAAGCCTTTACACCTTTTGGAGAATGTATCAAACTGCTGCTAGCTTTGGTAGTGTTGAATGTAACCATCCTATCTTATGAGGTGGCACATCAAACCCTGTGTTCAGTTTTGGGCCCCTCACTACAAGAAAGACAGTGAGGTGCTGGAGTGTGTCCAATGAAGGGCAATGAAGCTGCCTTTCATGGTGAAGAGTCTAGGGCACAAGTCTTACAAGGAGTGGCTGGAGGAGCTGGGGAGTTTAGCCTGAAGAAAAGGAGGCACAGGGAGGACCTTATTACTCTCTACAACAGCCTGAAAGGAGTTTATACCAAAGAAGATGCTGGCTTTCTTCCAAGTAACAAGTGATAGGACAAGTGGAAATGGTCTCAAGTTGCACCAGAGGAGGTTTAGATTGGATATTAGGAAGGATTTCTTCACTTATTAGTGGTGGGCTTGTCCGTGTTAGGTTAGCAGTTGGAATTGATGATATTAAAGGTCTTTTCCAACCTTACAGATTTTATGATTCATGAGCTATTGGTTATGCATGAACCAGATCCTCATAAGTATTTAGGCTCCTAACACCAGTGAAATACCTATTTCCCTTTGATTCATAAAAATGCTGAATACTAAAGTACAACTTAGATGAAATATAAGTGTCTATGCTCAGGAAAATCTGTCAAAATTATACAAGTTCCTGAAAAGACAAAACAGCCATTCTGGGAAAAGTTTCTGTATTAGTGATAAATGTCTAGTGAATGACATTCCATTTGATCATACTCCTGTCTCCCTTTTACGTAACTTAAGAACTGGTTAATACCTACAGAAATTAACCACTGGAATAATTTTGGTGGAGCTTTATTCTTAGTGCATGCTAAGCTATCGATTTCACATTTCCTGTAGGTTTCAATATTTTTCCTGACTGGAAAATTTGGATTTAAATGAAAATATATCTTAATGTTAATTAACTTTTTTACGACCAGCAAGCATCCGCAATGAAACTTTAAACTTTGCATTTTGCAAATAACAAATATTCAAAGCTTTTATTTATAAGAAAATGTTAATGTCATTATACTCCTAAATAGATGAAGCAGTGGTGAAGAAAACTGCAAAGCAAATATGAAATTTAATAATAGCTCTCCAACAGCTTGCCCTCAGATTGTTAGGAATTCATTAAACAATGGTTGAGCAGAACAGACAATTAAATTATTCTCATATGAAGTATCTATCCATATTATGAATATTGCATATGACAGTACACATTTCTGAAGGGAAGTAGTGCACAAATTTCATTTGAGAGAATCAGCAAGAGGTTTGATTTCAGCCTCCAGATATATCCTTCTTTGTTTCACAGACAAAATAATAACAATAGTATTACTAGTAATAATAGAAACAATAATTAGGATGCTGATGTATAAACAAAGTTAATATACAGAATCATAATAACATAATATAACCTTCTGTAGAAGAAGAAACTGTAGATAGAAGTTTATGCCACTGACCTCATGGATATTTCAGATACATATTACCTGTACACTTATGAAAAGAATAAAGGAAGGGCTGGTAAAATGTCCAGGCAGCATTAAAAAAAGAAGTCACTGAGATTAAAAGTCAGCCAAAATAAACATAAGTAGAATTTACAGTGCTGTATATCATGATGTGATGTGTAATGAACACAAAATGGTGTGAGAAGTCTATCTCATACTGGCATTCAATCTTCTTGTCACATTTCACTAATTTTGAACTTGGGACTCATGACACTACTCGAAAAAGTATATAAGAAAATAAAATTTCTGCTTTACTGGACTTCTAAATGCATAGACCAAATATTTAGATGGCATCAGCTAAGCCATTGAAAGTCACTGGTAAATATTAAACAGCTTATCTAAAATATTTTAAAGAGTATTTTGGAAAATGGAATACAAATAACACTTTATGTAGTGGTTAAAGCTAAAAATAAAACCTATTACATCAGTTGCTGATTATAATCCTGTAATCATTAAATTATTGATGTACAGCTAAGATCAAGATGACCAAAAGTAATATAAATACCCTACTGAGTAATACATTCAAAACACATTTGAGGTAATATGCACCTAAATCAATGTTTTCAGAGGAAAAGCTATGTGCAAAACCCTATAGTTATGTCTATTGTGCAGATTTGTTCCTACTGTATTCAGATACAGGAAGTTGATGAACACAGAGAGCACACTAGGAATCTAAACTCTGAAGTTTGGCTTTTCAGGTTCTAATTCAAAACATAAGCAGTGTGACAATCTGACAACTTGATGGGATATTATTCATAAAAATGTTTTGATCTCTTAATAAATCAGAGATTGGATCCAGCCTATGGAATCCATTAGTCCATGGCATCAGGTTTATTTCAGAGGAAGCAAGATAAAGAATCAGGGCAGTGACTGAAGACCCATGCTTATAAGCTTCCTACCATGGTGCACACTCAAGAACTGCCTCAATAGCTTCCCTTGATATCTTCTTCTGCTTTTCTGCCACTCTTATGCCCTTATGCCAGCACTCCGGATACACGGCACTCAGCTGCGTGTAGCCGCAGCAAAATGTCTTAGCATGTTTTCCCAGAAGCCCTCATGACATCACAACCTGACTGAAATTCTAAGGAGTGACAGATTGGCAACTTCCAATTTAGATTTTGAGATCCAGATTAGGTTCAAAACTTGCATGGCTTTCCTATTCTTTTTATAAATCTAAAACTTACTAGGCTGTCTCTTGTTTCAGTATGAATTAAATTATTTCCCCTAGCCTTGACAAATGCGATATTGCCCCATTTATACTAATTTATAATTATTATTTTATTAGCTTGTCACTTGATCATGCCATGACCATAACATATCTTTTCTGGTGCCTCCGTGCTTGCCTGAGTAAAACTAGTTTCCCACGCTTCCCTTATTTCATGATTATTTTTTGCATTTCTCTACTCTGTGTATTGCCTTTTATTTAATATCAGTAAAGGCATGAAGACTTGGTCTATCTATTGGCATATTCTGTCCACCTCCACTACGTGCTTATTATATTTTCAGAAAAGTACCTTAACATGTACTTTTACCTTCAGGTTGCAGGGGTATGGCAGCGTATGACTAAAAGTACACCAGTAACACCCAAGAACCTTTTGGCTTTTTTAGGCTGTGTTTTTAAAAGTTCAACTGTTCTAAAATGTTTTTATCTAGGCAGACTTCATTTTAAGCAGGATGATGATGTGCTTGTTCTGCTAATTGAGGTAAGTTGGCATCAGGTGCAGAGATATTCATGCCAGCTGCGCAAATGTTGTCTGTACTGGTGATACATTCTCATTAAAGGAAAAAAAACCCCAACGTGTCTGTGCTCATCAGAGCTAGAATGCACTGAGTAGGTGCAAGGCAGGTTGATGTTTTTAACCTCATTCAAGCAACCAAGAAATCTTGCCACCACTGTGTCTGGGTGTAGGGCAGGTAATGGAAATAAGGTATGCCTTGTGCTTTTCTGTCCTTCCTTTGCATAGTGTCAGAGAGGAGGCAATGCGATTCTCTCTTCTGTTCAGGCATGGATTTGCTGAGGGTAGAGGAGGAAAGCGGGTGAGAAAGAATCTTTAGCCTGTGGATTCCTATTGCTCGGTGTGAAGCTCATGCTCACCCACTGTGTGAGACAGCTGTCAATGTGTAGCCTACCAGTCTGGTTGGGCTTGGAGGAAACTTCTTTTCAGTTCCAGCATCTGGTCTTAAATATTGGATTATAGATTCTTTGCTAATGTATCAGAATAGGAAGAGAAATGAGAATAAAAACTCTTCTTCAGGGCAATGAATCAGGAGGCAAGGTACTCAATTTATTCTTGACAAAAGTCAAAGGAAGAGACATCTTAAATTTTACGGCTCTAGGACAAAAATCAGGCCTTCACAACCACACTCAATTTGGACTCCTGCCTTGGATTTTCACCAGAATTCAAGGCAGTCTGGATATCTAAGGAAGCTAGTCTCTCCAGTATAAGAAGGTCTAAATTAATCATCAGGTCTGCATGCACTTCTGAAAGTGCTGGAGTGAGTCCTTGGGAAGAATCTCAGGGAAAATATCTCAAGGTCTTTGACACAAAGGATTTTCTCAAAATGCTGTTTAGAGAAACCTGCCACTATTAAAAATAAATAAATAAATAAGAAAGGCAGCAAATAAACAGTGAAAGTGATTCCAATAACCAAATTTTGATAAAAGTTATTAGTTTTGTTTTGTCATCAAAATAGAAGGACTGAGTGGGGTCCTCATTTACAAAAAGATATAAAAATATATTCCACTGTAAAGTGTGAATAAAAGAATAATCTTCAAGATGTGTGAATCCTTCTGCCTTACTGAGGAAAGTTTCAGTTGCTGTACTACACCTAATTTTGGGCTACTCTTCAAAGAAATGTTGTTTTCCCTGCACTCTTTTGACATGAATATCTTTTGACATGAAAACTGCTGAAATCAGCTGCTATGCAATGGACTGTGATATTTCAGGTTGTTTAGCTTAGACATACAGAAGGTTAAAGATGGCAAAGGAAAGGTAGGACATACTAGTAACATTAATTTCTGTCCAGTTAGAAGAAAACAGAAGAAAGGAAGTGATCAGGTGAATGTAGTACTACAACTCCCTAAGTCTCAAAATACTGAAACTGGGATACTCAGTGGAAGCAATAGGAGACCAGTTAAAAACATAAGAGAAGGAACATTTTTGCATGGTGGGCAGTAAACTCCTGGAATATTCTCCTGTAGGAGAACTTGGTGGCAGTCAGAATCAACAAGTTCAAGGAGGGATTGAACAAATTCCCAGGTAGTAGATGCATAAAGGGAGGCTAAAAGGACTAGGGAAGGGATTTTCCCTCTTGAACCCCAAGTACAATATTTGTAGATATAAGAGAAGTACAGCAGGGATGGGCTGCAGAAAATGAGCAGGCTTACATACTCTCTTTGAATAGCTTTTCTCATTGCTATTGTCTGAGAGAGAATACTGGATTAGAGGTATTATTAGTCTGATCCAATAGAAAATTTATTACATTTTTAAGATATACCTGCATTTTATCCATAAGAGGACTTAAAGAAAATTAATCCTTCCTCTCTCTCTCACCTGAAAATATATTTTCATGGTGACAGGGTATCTTTTAACAATTTGGATTATGGAATGTTCAGATACTCTTTCTGGATATATAAGCTAAGACAACAATATTTCTTGTTCAAATTTAATTTCTTTAGATGGTTATAGTCTGACGGGGTTTAATTTTCTGGATTAGGGCAAATCAGACCAGAGAACCTGCTATTCTTCTTTCAATATTATTTAAGGCTAGGCAAGCCTTGGAGGGCATTAATCTTCTGTGAGTCCAGAGGGAAGAGAACACATTTTCCAGGCTACTGGTGGAATTCATCTCTCTGCAGAGATTTTTCATTGCCTACTCACTGAACAACCTAACAAGGAATGGAGTGGGCTGCAAAGCTATCAATGCATTCTGGAAGTGTGCCTTGCCCAGAAATCACATTTGAGCATCTTATGATCCTTCTGCACAAAAACAAATAGAAAATCCTACACTAGAGATTTTGATCAAAAGTAAAGTGGTTTTATACAAAGGTATATAGGTCTGCAAACAAATCCCTCCCTTAGTTTCATTCTCCATACTGGACTACCTGTCTTAGCTGACATATGAAAGAAACTTTTCCAACTACTGCAGCCCTTGGGATAGAAAATCTGTAGTAATTTGTCCAACATTTTAATGTTAATAAAAATGCAGAGCATTCAACTAATGTAGCAGAACTGTGAAAGAAAAAGCATGTACTGCTTTTACTAATGAAAAAGACTACTGGCTTCCTACACAGAGAGCATGAATTTAATCTCTTTCCGACTGCAGTTTCTGAAATTGCTCTTGCCATTCTTAATTTTATAGTATGCAATGCCTGTGCTCAGATTCAAGATGGAACAAGTTAAGAGACTTCAGCTAGTGTGCATAGCTTGAGTGAAAATAACTCATTATTTAATTGTATAATGCCACTGTATTATGATGCCAGTATTATATGGTGGTGTATGTCACCATTGTTGTGGTTGCCATAAGTCACAGCTATTATAGCAGGAACCTCTTGCTGCTAACAAAGCTAGAAGATGGGGGTGGAATTAACTGGAATGTTAAACCCTGCGGCCTGGTGCAAGGGGTCCTGGAACAGATACTGTAATGGATATACCTTTAAATTTTTGCAACCCATGATTTAGATTGCATGTTGTAGGGAATACTGTAGCAGGAACCACCTGGACAGGGAGGATGAGACTCACAAGAAGCAGTGCAAGAGGGACAGTGATCTGACCTGAGCTAGTTTTGGTGCCCAATAATGTCACACAACACACAGAAACCGCCTGTCTGGAGTGGCTGCCATAACAGATGGAGACCAAAGTCGTGGACTAGACAAACTCAACAGTATGAGCATTGCATTTTCTGTTCATTTTATGGACATTTCACAGGGGTGGTCCATAAACTACGGGAATGATACCTGTGTATGTGTATGTAAGGATGGGGTGGGAGGTAGTGGTTCTTAGGGATCTGTTTT
Organism: Melanocharis versteri; assembly: GCA_013397845.1. Classification (NCBI taxonomy): domain Eukaryota; kingdom Metazoa; phylum Chordata; class Aves; order Passeriformes; family Melanocharitidae; genus Melanocharis; species Melanocharis versteri. Next base: position 1,171,449 of record VZTG01009684.1, on the reverse strand, counting down.
ATAGTCTGGGAAGTGCACATGATGTAAATGGTGTGGAAAAAGGAGTGAATATTGCACTGGTTTTGGCTAGGATAGAGTTTAATTTCTTCATGTTAACTTGTATGGTGCTGTGTTTCGGATCCGTGATTAAAACTGTTGACAAAACAGAGATGTTTCAATTATTTCTGAGCAGTGTTGACACAGATTCAAGGCCTTCTCTGCCTCTCACACCACCCCACCAGTAAGTAGGCTGGGAGTGTACAGGTTGTAAGGGGACACAGCCAGGACAGCTGCCCCCAGCTGACCAAAGGGATATTTCAGACCCTATGACATCACACTCAGCAGTAAAACTTGGGAGGTGGAGAGAGGTTGGTTGTGGTGGACATTGCCAAGGGACTGGCTAGGTGTTGGTCTGTTGGTGCTGAGCAGCTGGGTTCTCTTCCATCACATTTGTTTCTGTTTCCCTTTGTTGGTTTTGTTTTCTTTGGTTTGAGAGTTGTTCATTAGTTATTAAATTGTCTTTGTCTCAGCCCATGATTTCTCTTACTTTTACCCTTCTGATTCTCCCCTCTATCCCACTAGGGAAGAGTGAGAGAGAGCCTGTGTGGTGCTTAGTTTCCTACTGAGGTCAAACTATGTCAACTGAACATACAGAATCCAGATCACTTAGAGACTTGACTGACCTGAACACTATAGATTATGAAACCTTTATTATCTCAGATTATATTGCTTTTCCACAGAGGAGTCTGTCATTTACGTTACAACTCCTTACCTTGCTAAATCAACCTAGAATACATGGTAATACATGCTACAGAGCTCCCAGTGAGGGTGATCAAAGTAACCTTACTGTGAGGAAGAATTAACCTCATACAAGTTTCATTGCCACGGAAACAGCAGGCCCCATCAAATGCATAGGACTGTGCACTTTATTCCCTGTGAAACTGTTTTAAATAAAACCTGCACACCTCCTCCTGAGACTAAATCTATGCCTGATGTCCAAGGAAAAACTGTTTCCAGATAAATAATTAAGTATATGAATTTAAAGGATACGAGTCTCCAATTTTCTTTGTTTTCCTCCTTAAAGATAAAAGTATTTTTGAATGTTGATATATTTGCAAATAAAGAAATTAGCAATGCCATTCCCACTTGTAATCCCATGAGCACAAAATTATTAATTTCTTTGGAATAGCTCTTCTTGCATATTGCTAGGTACAGCTACAGCTTGGAGACAGGTACTAAAAGTGTACAGAAGAATGTTTGTACTCTCTCAAGGATATCCATCACAGCTTATCAGAAGACAGTAGGACAGAATATCCCTTTATTGGAAATATATTTCTTTATAATAAATGTTCATGGTAGGAGAGCAAAGTCTAAATATTTCAAAGAACTGATATGAAACATTTACAGAAAACTAAAACTTTCACAAGGAAAGAACAAAATCTTGTGAGATCGAGCAGATAAGAGCAGAGTTTACTTTTTGAGAGCCCACACCCCTGCAAACAGCAATATTATGCGAGATTCTACATTTAAGTGCATCACCCACAGCTCTTTCCTTCTTGTCTAATTCAGTGGCATTGTTATGTGTTCTAGTTAGTCTCTTGATGCCACTCTGAATATGGTGAGCTTCTGCAAGTTCTGTATCATATCTGTCAGCTCTTTGCAGATTTTTTGAGTGTGCTATTTCATATGGTACTGTGCGCCTTTGTTTAGGTAACAGAATCTCACTTGGAAAGCTACTAAAAATATTTCAAGTCTAGTGCTCTGCCATAAGCCTCATTTCAGTTTCTACTGCAATTTCAGAAGCCCTAGAGTATCAAAGACATCTGCACAGGTCTGACAGATATGACACAGGAGCTATCAGAGATTCATGCCCCTCTGAAGTACCCATTATAGGTAGACAGGGTGTTTGAAATGGTATAGACATCTGTGTTTAGGCAGTAGAATAAACCCTCTAAATCTAGATGTCTTAATCTCAGATTGGATTTCACCCAAATAGCCTATGTTTTGAAATTTAATTAAGTAAACTGATTTGCAAAAGTTACTGAGAAACCAACATCACTTACTGAAGTCAGAGTTGTATTCAGGGAAGGGGGAGAAAGATGTGGTAAGTGACTAGACATATGAAGAGAAGAAAAAAAAAAGGATGCCTATCCAGCTTTCTCTCTAATAACAATAAATGAATGAATGAATAAATAAATAAATAAATGTATCTTGAAATGCAATAAACATCTTTTTTAGAAATTGTAATTATGGGGGAGAATTCTCAGATTGCATGAATATTCACATTTGTAGATTATTCTGCTTTACCCATGTTTGCATCTCTTAACCTACTTACATGTCTTCAGGCAATCAAATGTAGCAGGCAGGACTGCACACACAAGCAAATTTCAAAGTCACAAGCATTTTCACAAACTGATTGGCACACGAAGGGATTTCTTACAGAATTGCTTCCATGCTTATCCAAACATGAACAATCATGTGCAATTTTATCTGACCTATGCTAGGGAATGAATTTTAAACATGAATACTGATCCATGCAGTAAAAGATTCTATCTAAAAATAATAATCCTAACAACAGAAATCAAATCCCACTTAAATATTGCCAGTCTGCTCACAGATACTGCATGCAGAAAACAGGATAAATTGAATTTATGGATTTGTTTCAAAATAGACACTATCCTGTGCTAGTAGAACCTGGAGCTAAGAAGTACTATGTATTGAGTGTAGTTCAAACAAATTTTGGTGTACATGTAGAGTCTGCTGGCGAGCAGAGACAGACAAAGCCTGTACTTCCAAAAGCTATGTCAGTTGATGCACAGTAACAGTGTCATGTCACACAAAACCAGCACCCTTCTTGTACTGTACAGACTCCCCTAACACACCTTGTGAGATCTGTACAGCTTTATTTAGCTCTGGGTGCTGAATGGGTCACTTGGCATTGCCTTTCTTCCCTTGCTGGGGTTGTGCAGTGGCACAAAGCTATGGTCAGCCATGCAGCACCATCCTTCTCTTTCATGTTCAGTCCTTACCTGTGTGTGGTGGTTTGGTGGTTTTATCACCCAGATTTGTGCTGGGAATAGCTGGCAGCACTGGGAGGAAGTGATGGAGAAGGCTATTCCTGCAGCCAGATAGAGAAGCCTGTGGAGCTCCAGCTCACACATATTTACACAAGAGAAGCAGCTGTTAGGGGCAAGAGACATGGGTGATATGCTTTTTTGGGAGACATGGTGAAAGGTGCTTGGGGAGACATGGATAGCATCTGTTGAAGGGGTCTTAAGGGAAGAGACTCTAAGGAAGATACATAGAAGCTAGGTTCTTGGGAAAACAGGTGAGAGGCTTTGGGGGAAAAATGTAGAGAGGATTTTGGGGCAGACACACAGGGGACATGCTCTTGGGGGCCCACTTGGGAAGACACTTTTGGCAAGACACACAGTAAGTGTTCTGAAAGATGCTCTTGGAGACATACAGAAGGCATGGCTTCAGGGGTAGATGAAAAAAACTGCATGATTATATGAGAGACTACAGGAATACCCAAGACACAACCCTGAGGGAGATTCAAAGAGACGGGAGGAGAGAGCACCAAAGTGCTCCCAGGAGTCCTCATGGCTATTCATCTTAGGATTGTGCACTGCACGGCTGAGACTGCTGAGCTGACCCATCCAACTTTCCTCACAAACCTTGCCATCTCCCTGTCTGCAAGATAGGGACGTTATATAATACTTAGTGATTTGAATATCTGTGAATAAACTGTTTTGATATCCAAATCCATTTAATTTCCATGTTAGCAATTTTGTTATAGAAATAACAGTTGTGCAGTTGTAATAACACTGCAAGATTGTAAACTCACATTAGCTGGCATAGGTGCTCACCAGCAACTCTGGAACCTGCATAATTATTTCCTTTTTTTATTTAGAAAACATGACCTGGCAGTTATAATCACAGATCTGTTCTCCAAAACAAATTATTTAGAGGCTATTAAACTACAGTTTGTATTTTCTTACTGAGATTTTATTATTACATGCTACATATTCTAGGACCTGTCACACTTAACCTTGTTTAATTACACCTCATGGTTACAAGGTTAAAAAAGTAGGTTAAAGGGTATTTTTGGTTGCATGTAATCTTTTAAGTAAAAACATACTAGAGACAGTCTCAGGTTTTCAGATGACCCTTATAATGTTTTTGTATCTCTTTACTTCTCATCATTATTAGTGCTTGTCTTTAACCTTCAGATTGTGAAGTGCCTTGATTGCATCACCATAAATCTACTTCTCCTTACCCCTCTCTGATAGTACTTCTGCTGCTTACTAAACCCTTTTTAAACTAATTCTTATTCTTTTTTAAATATCCAAAACAAACCAAGAAAGCCCTTTCCTTCTGTGTTTCTACACTATTTTTTTTAGGTATACTTTGGAAGACGATTTCTTCACCACAGAAGGACAAGATAAATCTGTCCTATTTACAACATCATCTGCAAACCTGTTTCAAACATACCAAATGAGTTCCTTACTTTGTTCTTAGGTTGTGTTAGTGGAATTGAATGTGACTTCTGTCTTTTCATTTTCCTGTCATGATTTTTCAAGTGTAAGCTAATTATTTTACGCAGTACTATTTGATTACTCTATTTTCTAAGTTCATTGACAGGAATAAGAGAGTGAAAAAATGTGGATTTTAAGGGGGTTGCTCTATATGCACAGTAAGATTTGCAAAGCATCCAGTTCAGCACTAATGTACCATTTCAACAAATGTATTGTGAGATTTCATCCAAAGGATGCTATACAGTGCCTGAGGTATCAGTTTAATGCCATATCTAGATATCTATATTCATGATCCATCTCATTCTGTGGAATCCTCCTAAAGAAAATGTATATATTTGCTTATATATATTTATGAATACCCTCAGATGTCTATAATTTCCATCAAACTTAGGCAATAAAAGGAACAAGGAGCAATGTTGGGAGCATACAGTCACTTGAGTTCCAGCCTGCCATGATGCCAAATGGAACAGGAGCAATTCTTAAAAAAAAAAAAAAAAAAAAGAAGATGGTGTTTCAAGTCTCACATTTTGCTGAATACCCTTATGCTTAGAGCTTTTTCCTCATAAGTGGAAGGACATGATTCTAGATCTGATTCTAACTGAGTGTCCTTCGTGGGAAATTTTTAGAGTGGATATTGTGTTTTCCTTTTGGAAATATTATGCAGTGAGGAAGACACAATTGTATGGTTCCACTTGGAGAGCACAGATCGTGGAGACTGCATAAGAGCTAGAAGAAAGAGACTTTTGCCTCACCAGACGATGAAGATCTCAACTAGCTGATCTTGCTTAGGGTAGATCTATGAATTGTATTTGATCGTTAGGATAAGCTACTCTTTTTTCCCGTGGAGTTTCTGTGGGGATGGATGATCCCCAAGGTAGAACACAGATATTGAATTTGGAGTGAAAGAAAGAAAAGGCATCAGAAAAATAAGTAAGCAAATCCCTTCAAAACAGAGCATGTTGACTGACAGTTACAAAGAGAGAATTGCCGTTATTATGCACAATGGATAAGTAATGCATAGGTACAACCTCAAATCATTACAGCTTCTATCACTGGGTTGATTAAGAGCTTAGATATATGTCTTACTTCTCAATTTGGAGCTTTAATTATAAGACTGCAATGACACTAAAATCAGTCACTGACCACTGTGGTTATTTCATGTCCATTAGGACTTGCCTTTGCTCTTGATGAAATAATGATCATTCAGTATATTTCCATCCATCCTTATTTGATTAATGAAGAAATGCCAGTCTTCTTTTAGCTAACAATGTCAGTTTGTCTCAAAGTGGTTTAACTTATGAAAAGCAAAATCAGTTCTTATCGAATAACAGAACACCATAAAGTGTCACAGTGCTGGGAAAATGCTCATAAGGAAAGATACTGAACAGAATCAGCTTAAGAATACTTATCAAGAACATCATATATTTCTAATTAGTGACATACATTTCAATTTAAGAGAACCGAAGTTTATATATGCAATTAAGTACGGCTTCTGACAAAACTGTTATTACTATTACAAATTACTAGCTGATAGCTTCAGAATGAAGTCATTGACAGTTAATGATACCTATGACATATTTTCATAACTTCTGTAACTGCCGCTCCAGAGGAGTTTGTTACCATTATAAATCTTTAAAGCAAGTCTTACTTTTCAACTCTGCTTTCCCTTTACAGCTAAATGTTATGCAAAGGAGTGGACACAGCTCAGCAGGGTCAGTTAGTTTTATAGAGCTGCTTGGAGAGAAGGAGTACTTTTATCTGTTAGGATATGATATACTGTTATGCTTTACCACATACTAAAGTAAAAATGGCATGAAAGTGGAACTAGAGCAGGGTTAGGTTGGGCAATAGAACTGAGGAAACCAGATTCATCCAAAAGGTTGTGTCTGTCTGAGTATCTGGAACTAGAAATTGCTGTTCATGTCTGTGCACCCTTGGTTTTATGAATTTGGAACAAATTAGGACATTACTATTGGTATCTCCATTTTCTCATGAGTTGCTTACAAAGAGTTGTCTAAGGCAATTGATGTATTTTCAATGTTGCTTTTTCTATAGATATTTACACAAAGTTAAAAGAACAGAAACATAAAACTACACATTGGAGACAAGGTGTTATCAGAGACAGAAATAAAACATCTAATCAACTATTTACCTGTGAAATGACTGTGCCTCTTTGGCAGTCTTGAGGCAAAGCCACTGATTTTTGGTAATACAACTGGACACATTAGCAGAATACTTCTGAAGGTGACTCTCTAATTGGTGGCATAAGTAATGAACTATAAAAAGTAATTAAGTTAGCTTTTAACTGCAGGTATAAAATAATGTTTTTTTCATAAGATAATATTTTGTCATCTATCATTCACTTCTAGGTGATGGACAGTCATGATTTATTAACACTCAGTTTAGTCATACTTATTCTGTAAATCATATGAGCAATAGAAAAGTAATTTGCAACATAGTACAGTAGTTTATCAAAATATCTTTAAAAACCATAATACTATAAGTTGTCTAATGATGGTCAAATGATCTTCATGGAATCATAGAATCATATAATGGTTAGTCTGGAAAGGACCTCTAGATATTATCTAGTGTGTGTGCCCCTCTGCCATTTCAATAAAATATACTGTAATTTCAATAGCTTTCAGTAAAATATGTGGCAGACTATATCTTTAAAGCAAACTTAAACCACTTAAGTCCTATTTCTTAGATTTCACCTTCTCCACCTGTAGGTAGGCTATTAATTTTCTTTTAAATGCATCTTTTCACATCCTGATTTTGTCCAGGATGAAAAACTGGTCAGTTAAAAGATTACAGAAGCCCAGAAAAGGGTTGCAAAACCTTTTCAGACTAATCTTCAAAGTTGAGTCGAAGGAGATACAATGGAACTAAGATACAATATATACAATGAAATAATTTAATTTTTACTTGATTGCATATTTCTGATTTTCATTAATAAACATTTTGGTTTTGATCTAGTAGACCAGGTGATCAAATGGGGAGTTCACATTCCTTCATCTTTCTTATCAGATTATTATTACTCTTGAATTTTGGACTGGTTCAGGTGATTTTTGTTGTTTTGCTCTTTTGCTTTTATCTACTTTTTGAAAGACAATTGTATTATCACTGACTAAGCATATCTGTCTCATTTACACACCCAGCTGACTCAGTAAAACACCTCCTACTGATTTCAGCAACAAAGGTTCAGAACTTTAGATCTACAGTTCATTCCATCTAAATTTCGTTGCTGAAAATGTATACTTTAGGACTGTAAATCCAGGTGTTTAAAAGGTCATTGACAAAGCTCAAACTGGTCAAAATCATCTTCCTTTCTATTTAATGGAGAGAGCAAGGCATTCCAAGAGGTTGATTCACTTCGTCTCAAAACACTTGCCTGACACTGACGAAGAAAAATCATTCTCCCACTTGGTCTGATTCTGGATAGGTCAGGGGAAGCGCCACTGCATGGAGATCCTCCAGAGGACAGGTCACAACTTTGACAGGCTTAATCAAAATCTAGGCATTTTTTTTCCTCTCTTTCTGTCTTTATTGACTAAAAAAGGAGCCCCAAACATTTATACTCCTAGCATAGATGCTTTAGTCTTCCACTAGATGTTCTGAAAATTTCCATTTTACACCTTCTTTCAAGTTATTGTTTACATACAATTTCCTGAATCTTTCCATGAAGATTTTTTTTTTCCACTGTCTGACTTCTGTTCTACTATTTCTGGTGTATGGTTGAATTGCCATCCTTTTTTTCCACAGAAAGTTCAGCACAGACTGTGCATGTTGCAACTTATTTTATGAAAACAGTTATATGCTAATGAAACAAACAAATAAACAAACTCTAAGACAACAAAGGCCAAGTTTTCACAAGTGCCTAGTGATTTGGGTCTAACTTAGACATTAGAAGCTTGACCTAATCTTTTTCAAAGCATTCTTATTCTCCACATGGCTTTCTGAAAATTATACTGTTTTTCTCTACTTCCAAAACCAAACACATTCATCTGTTGATGTCTCACTTCTGGAATTGGCTACAAGCAGAATTACACTGACTTTTCCACTCTAATTCTCTCTTCGGTACTCTCATCCAGCCCTAAGTATCTTTTATGTACAGTAATGTGCACCTACTCAACAGCCTAGGAAACTCAAACCTAGTTCATATAAAGCTGGCTTGCTTATTTATTTTGAAGGAGGACCATCATAGTCTGCACTTCTCTATATGATGTCTCATTTCATCCCCTTTTTAAGTGTCACAGCAGAGAGGGCTGCATTAATTATCTGAAAAGGAATGAAAAATGTTGCTTGGGGTTCATTTTGCTACTGGTTGAAGTACAGTTCCTCCCACGGAAGTCAGCACATTTGTAATAATCTTTCTGTCTTGCTTCTACTTCCATCATTTGTTTCTTTTTGTCTTCCTTTTTTGTTTGTTTGTTTGGGTTTTTTTGTTGTTTGTGGGTTTTGTTTGTTTGTTTTAGGGGTTTTTTTGTTTAGTTTTGGGGTTTTTTTTGTTGGTTTGTTGGGATTTTTTTTTCATAACTCCATACATTTGTTTAAATAAAGTAGTCCTTTTCTTTTCCACCCAAGGGTGTAGTATCCTGGAGTGTTTTAAGATGTCAACTAAGTCTGCTAATACTTTTTGAAATTCCATGACCCCTGAGGAAAAATGTAGAAATGTATTCTGGTTTTAAATTAACTAAGATTTCAGTTTATGCAAAACTGACAGACAAATGGAGTGGAAGTGATAAGTAAGACAAATATAACTAGACACCAATTTAATGAACTGACATTTCATTTGCCATCTCTGTGGAAGAGGGTGGTTCAAACAGGAAGAGCCTTGACGTATGAAATTTTGCTTTTTTCTAGACAGAAGACAGTAGAGAGAGTTTTTCAAAAAAGAATATAGATTTATATAACAAAAATACCCAATCCTTTCCTGGTAATGACAGGACTGACCAGGGGATAAAGGGTACTGAAGTGGGGTATGGACTTACAGAACCCTGTATTTCTTTTCTGCTGCACTGTACCTTATGTAAATACTTGTATTTTGAGTAAAGGTTATAAATTGTTGAGAATGGCACAGATGATTCACAGAGAGAGAGAGTATGACTCACATTATTAAAAAATCAGAAGTGTCCAGTACTACAGTTCTGGGATGTCTGTCTGCATTGACTATGGAAGGAAGTTAAATGACTCAAGTAGACTGGACAGCAGCTTTTAGACAGCTAACTTAGTTTAGGAGTTCTCCAAACTTTAAGTCTACCTAGAATGAGGATTGAGTAAAAATTAGGTGAAGCAAATCCACATTTAGGCCTTTAAGTCCCTTCGTTGCTTTTGAATATCTTAGATATAATCAGATTATTTTCAAGAAGTTAAAAGTGACTGAACTTTTGGCAGAACTCATCATCTTTTATCTATAACTCCAAAGTTTATTACGTACCTGCAAAGCATAAAATGCGATACCTTTCTAGCTTCCCATATCACATTCATTAACTTCATCTCAAGTAGGTAGATGTTTAAAAATCTTTTAAAACTTATTTCATTATATGAGTTTTTATGCTCTGTGGCTCTTCCTTAGCCTTGATCACGAGTTTTTTTGCTAGCCTCTGTTCACTTGCAATTTTGTATTTGCCTGCTTCCATTATATCTTTGCTTGTGTAAAGCTTTTTGAACTTTCAGTCACTTTTCCCATTAATAACTGTGATATGACACATTCCCTAAAATGAAACTTTGTATACAAACATTTCGAATGAAAATGAAAAATGACTCAAGGTTGGAGTAACTGAATATACTGTATAATATCACTAATCTCTCTCCCCCCTTAATGCTAGCTGCAGCTCCACAGGACAACTTCTTCAGCCTGGAAAATTATGTTCTGAAGGAACCAGACATTTCAGTGAGTCTAAATTTAAAGTCAGAAGATTATCACTAACCCGATCTATTGGAATTACTTATCTGAGCCCAAGTAATTCAGGTGCAGTGAAACATTTCTAATTTTAAATTTAAGAGCACTGAACAGTGAGGGGGATTCTTTGGCATAGCAAAGAACTTAGTTGCTACTGCTCTCTCCTTCTCATTCTTTCTGCTTTCCAACTTCATCATATTAAAGTCCATGCTTCCAAATCCCAAGTGCTGATTGTGTTAGATAAAAATTTTGTCCTGATGAAAACATTAGGAAAAGATATTTACTCTTAAATATTATACAGCTCTTAAAAATGGATAAATTATATGTTGTTTCTAAAATGCTGTAATGAGTTACACCACGGAATACTCTACGTGGTGCAAAAATAACTCTTGGGAAAACAGCATAAGAGGGTGATAAACCCACCAAATTGCTGGTGAAGTGAGACTTGTAGGAGGTTTCATTAAAGGTGAATTTGAAAAGATTGCTGTAAATAGACCCTGTTGGACTATTCAGGCACAACAGAGGCAGGAGAAATGTAGGCAGATGGTTTTAACATGGGCAGATGGAAGGGCCATGAATTTATTTGTTTCTCAAATACATTGGTAGAAGATAGGAACCAGTGATTGTGTTCTAATGATGTTTGATGATTGAATTCTTCACAAGCTCATGAGGACCAACACTCTCAGTAACACATACATGAAAATATTCCTTGTGAGGTACTTCACAATTGTCAGCAAGGGGCACAATACGTTTATCACCAGACACTCAAGAGTTATTTGGAATTCTGTAGTAAAAAAAAGTGAAAATTCTTCATTAATGTATTGTTTACAATTCTAGGATTAAGGGAAGAAAAAGTAAGCTGTAGGCAATCTTTGAGAGTCATATTTCTGTATTCCTGTTGAAACACTGCAGAACTGAGGTTTACCATATTTCTGTCTAACTACACCTCCTCCAGCAATGAAATTCCTAAAGGACAGAAGTTGAATGCCAAGAAAAAGAGAAACACAATTCTTGTATCACAACCTGGAAATTCTGATTTTCAACTATTGTAATAATTGGAGATAGCCAAACAAAGCTAAGAGCATGATAATTAACATCAGGCAGTGTGTTGTAACCTGTGACCTTTCTGTATGGTTGCACATCATGGAACCCCACTTCAGACTGGGACTTCATTCTCTTCTACTGTATCCTGCACACATTGAGATAGTCCCAGTAACATAAATTAAAGTTTAATTAGGTAAAAAGAAAAAAGGGTTGATTGGGCAAGTAAGATACTGAATTGGTTGCAGAGCCATAGAATACACAGATCAGATGTGGTGATTTTTTTAACAATTGTATAGATTTGTACTTTGAGAAGGCTGTCTACTGTCACATTGGGCAGACTCTGGAAAAGTGATATTCAGGATTCTTTTCACTTATGGAAAATGAATACTGATCAACAGAAATCTTGACTCTTTTTATGTAAGTGGACCCAAGGCTAATATAAAAATACATGCATGTGCTTAAAAAACCCCAACCCAACCAACCAAACAAAAAAAACCCAATCCACAAAACAAACCAACAAACACTCTGAGGTGTCTTAAATTAATTCATCCTATCAGGCCTTAGAGAGCAACTTAAATGCTTGACTATGGAGAAGACTTAACAAACCTAAAGATGCTTACACTTAAAGACATCTACAGACAGTGAATTGAAAGACTCACCTCCAAAGATTTTTGCAGATGTACAGTCCTTCTGGAGGATTTTCCTGTCCTTTGAGCAATTACGTAATTTTGAGCAACACCTCTTTAATGCAGATACGACAATTCAATTTCAAAAGTAGGCAGGGTGCATTTGTGCCTTTCTATATCTCTGAAAAGAGTAACTTCATTGCAAATTCCCACATACAAAAGTGTTCAAGTCTTAACCTCAGTGATGGACTTACTGGCTAACACAGTTTCAGACAGCAGGAAACTACATTTCAAAAGTCAGTTAATAATTGTGATAAATTTACTACAGCTTTACTGAAGGGATAAAATGTTATAAAGAGTGATTGAAAATAATATAGTATGTACTGGCTGGTTTTTTATGCTAGCATTCTTACTCTACCGGGCATGGCTAACCTCTCTCAACATCCATTCTCTCAGATTTTGTTTCATAATTAATAAATAAAATCAGTAAGCATCTCTCAATCTGCTATAAAAAAAAAAATATGGCACAGCTTTGTAATGAGGGTTGACATTCCACATTTCATTTTAATCCTTTCTAAATGGGTACAGGTCCACATGACACACGGGTAAATACATTTGAAGATGCCTTCAATTGCAAAAATAGTCAAGGCCATCAAGGTATTCAACACTTAATGTAGAATCCACACAGTTTTTCATGAATAAAAAAGTGAATAGCTGCATTAAGTACATGTAACCTGTCACAAAATGACTTATGCCTTCCCCTGGGTAATTCCTGCTTATGTGCTCTGCTCATTCAATTCTATAATACATTTTTAATAATAAATAACAAATTCAATAATAAATTTGGATGTAAGGTGCTGAACTTAGGAACTTGTCTATTTCATTTCTCAATGTTAATATCTTTGACATGTAGCAGGTAAAATCAGAGAGGAAACAGACATGGAATGAGGAAATATAAGCACTAAAATGGATAGAAAGAAATAAAAAAAAAATTAAACCAGAGAATTAATTTAGGAGAAAGACTGACATAAAAATGTTTGAATCCTGTAAGTTTTCTGAGACATTTTAATAAAATAAATATATAAATAAATGTGGTCTACGAAGCAGAATCTCTTTAAAAACCCTTTGGCACCCCACATAAAGGCCTGGTAACTATTAGGCAAACTCAGCAAACAGAGTAATGAGGTTTTAAATGGATTGTGGAATATCATAGAATGAGAGAACGGTCTGGGTTGGAAGGAACCTTAAAAATCACCCAGTTCCAAAACCCCTGCTATGGTCAGGAGCACCTTCCACTAGATCAGGTTGCTCAGAACTCCATCTAACCTGGGCTTAAACATTTTCAAGGATGGGGCATCCATGACTTATCTGGACAATCTGTGCCAGTGTCTCAACACCATCACAGTAAAAATCTTTCTCCTAGTATCTATTTTAAACCTACTCTCTTTCAGTTTGAAGTCATTCCCCCTTGTCCTGTCACTACATGCCCGAGACTTTACAGTGATTTTGAAAATATAAGCTCTAAGTATAGTACTGGTGTGGATTAAAAGCATTCAGTTCGAAGGCAGTGTCAGTGCAGATAAATTGTAGAGAGAATCAGGCAACACTGGGACCTCAGCAGCAATGATAGGATGGCATGCAATAGTACTAAGTTTAAGGTTATGAGCAGACTGCCATGATAATTATGGAAAAGGAAGTCTTGTCACGTTGGCAGAAAGGAACTAGAAGACTAATCCTGCAAAACGGAATTGTTCATAAATATGTTCAGGACGTAAACATAGAGGAGGAAGAACAACCATTGAAACTCAGGTACCACACTGGCGCAGTGGTCAACACACCTATCTAGATTTTAATTGCATTTAGCCTGGAAATTGTCATTCCAGTCTTTCCAATAGATATTGAATGTGAAGAAATGTCTAGTTAAAGTGAGATAGTCCTTGGTCCAGTAAGCCATTTAATTATGTGATTTGGGTGTTTACCGTGAAAAATCTTTACCTATTGACTTGAACAGCCCTTTCTAGTCTGTCTCCAACAGAATCACACTTAAAGTTTGTCCTTGGGTCTTCTTTTGCAAAACCAATCTCCCCTCTCTTTCTAGCTTTGAAAGAATTGCCCAGGGCTGGTGTACTGAAACACTTAGAATTTTAAAGAAAGTGAATTCCTCTCATCTTTTCTTGTTTCACCTTATTCTTGAATAATTTACATTTGTGAGCCTTGAGAGTCTCTCCTTTTCTTTCAAGTTGTGTCATTACAATATTGTCATCTATCGATGCATTGGGCACTCTATGGCTCTCTTCAAACGGAATATGAAATCTGAACTGTAATGAGTTGAAAGGTATGAAGTGGAGTCTTGGTCTGACGGTTTTTTTCCCCAAAGAAGGCTCTATGAACTCCCTTACTTGTGAATGATCCAAAAATTGATGGATATTAATAATGACAGAAGACACTAGGATGGTTCACTGTTTTCCTAGGAAAAGAAAAAAAGACCAAAAAACACTCCAAGCCAACCAAGCCAACAAAGAAACAAACAAAAACACCAAAAAAAGGATATTCAATTTTGGTTAGGCGATCAAGTTATTACACGAATTGTTGACTGATATCCATTGGCTTAAATAGACATGCAGTCAATATAAATAATAGCAATGACCTCTTCTAACAAAAAAACCTCCTCACCTCATAAATATATTTAAAACTCAAAGACTAAATGTGATTTTCAGTTGAATTCTCTCCTGGAATTCCAGTGTTTCCGTTAATGATTTATTAACTCTTTACATTTCATGCAAAAATAGAATGCTAGCAAAGAAAATCAGCATAATATTGGAAGAAAAAGAGAAATATTTCTTTACTAAGAGGTAAAAAAAGAAAATTATAGAATCCAAAAGGCAATAAGATGTGCAGCAAATTTCAGTTCCTTGACTGATCCTCAGCTGCAATAAACTGTGTATGTTGTTATGTACTTCTGTGTATGAAGAGAAAAATAGTAAGTTTTCAGTCAAGGAACACGAGGTTCATTAGAAGGGAGGGGTCTCAGTTTCAGTCTTCTTTGAAGTGAAAGCTTTACATTAAATTTAGACTGCCCAATTTAATCTCAGGAAACATATGGTCTGGCGTCAACAAGATTTGCTTTTAAAATACATCTGGCGCTCAATACCAAAATGTTTTGCCATCACTGTCAGAACTCACAGAATCATATACACAGTTTCTTATTTTTCGTTGAATCAAAAAATATTTATTGACAAATTTCTTATATAGATCAACCAAAAAAAAAAAAGGTCAGAAATACGTAATATACTCCCTCCCATCCCTGAATAATTCACATTGAGAGGACTGGGAGAATCTTCTGGAACATCAGACCTGTGTGGTCAAATCCCAGATTTGGGCAGATGCGTGATGGGCAGTTGTTGTTCCCATGTCGAGGATGAGTGGAGTGATGTATGGAAGAATAGAGGCAGCACCTCATTCTACTTTCATTTGGAAGGTAAGTTTTGCCCATTAATTTTCTCCCCAAGGAAAGGATTAAGTGGCACACCACAGATGGCAAAATTTCTTGGGAATATCAATCCTGCGAGCAAAGAAGGATTTTCTATAGTACTGTACTAAAATATTTGTAATCTGTAAAAGGTCTGAAACATATCTATGTTTTGTCCTTCGTGTTTTTATTAATTAACTTAGGTTTCTGTAAGTTCATACAGCCTTTAAGTTCTTGGGTAAGTACTTCTCCAAAATGCACACAGATATTGCAGCAGTCAGGTCTACAAGGCCAAAGTCTTTCCCGTACATTTATTCCTACACACATTTGTTCAAGCCTTCCAGTCATGGGCTCATGTGCATAGGTGCATCTCTTGGACATACAGGTTATTCTATTTGTTGAGCAGTCACCAACACTGTTTAGCCCTTTCTACTTTGTGATGAACCCTGACTGCGATTTAAGGCCACTGTTACAATAATTCTCTTTTCTTTTATCAGAAGACGTACATAGGAAACGAGGGAGGTAAAGTCATTACAGAATTCTAAATTAATTTGAGAGATCTTAATAGAAATTACATAGAAAGAACTATCAAATTGAATTGATAATGACACATTTTCATAGATTATTAGTATCTTCCTGTAGTATTCTACAGAGAAAATATTCTATGCCAAATCCTCTAAAGTTCCACCGAATTGTATTTGATGAAGAGATAATATTATCTAGCAAGTGGAACTGAAGTGGAAAGTAAAACTGATTAAGTTTTACTGTATATCCCAACAGTGATTTTCCACTATAGTTAACAAAAATATTGAATAAAGGAATAACCATTGTTTTTTCTATTTAATTGTTTTTTTTTAAACTTTGGAAAAATGTTTTGACTTTGGGATCTCTCACAAATTTCATGCATTTTCACTGTAGACATGGTACACTTGTATATACAGTAGGCAACAACTCGTGTTTGTTCAAAATATTATTTTCTGACTTTCTGAAGTAAATTTGCATGTCTATCAAGTGGGCTTCTATACTTATGTCTTGAGTAATTTTCTAGTGAGATTTAGTGTGTTTCATATGCTTGTGAAGATGCCAAAATTAAAATGTTATGTGAAGCTTTAGACAATATGCAAAATTTGTCAGATTGTCATGATAGGAAGGCATCAACATTTAGCCACATTGGTTCAGACCCTCTGGAATAAAAAAAAAAAAAAAAAAAAAAAAAGTGGTGTGCTTATGATCACTATATAGTTTGAAGGATATATATATGTGTGTTTTATAAATTAGAAAGGTCTTTATCACATCTACTAGGCTATTAGAAGCACAGAAAAGAATTATCTGAAGCACTCTGCATTTGAAAATCACAATTAACTTATTCAACCATTAGATTGTTGAGTTAAATGTCTAAGAAATCACAAGAAAATATGCAGAAACAATTTCATTTTTGAGAGAAAATCAGAACTTAAAACTGATTGAAGTTAACCATATGAGCAATTTCCATTTAGTAAATGGAAATGAAAAAAAACCAAAAACAACAAAACAACAAAACAGCCAAGCAAACAAACAGAAATCTAAATAATGTCCTGTTTTTTTAGGAAATTTACCTGTATCTGTCTTGGCTTTGAACTCAGTGACTATTGGAATACATTACCTTTATTTGAAATGTATGATCTGCAATGGACAAAATAACAGAAATAAAAAAAACCTAGCCTTAACTTTTGCAAATATAGCCAGCTTTGTGAAATATAAACATTTCATGATGACTTTAGAATGAGGTAACTTTATGTGCATGGAACTATGCTACTCATGCTCTGATTACTAAAACAGACATCTCCATGTCTTCTCAGAAACCTTATGCATTGATCCTCTCAAGTGAAAATACAGCTAGCCTCATGCTGAGGAACTCTGGTTTAAAGTTCTGATGAAAAATGTTTGGGTGTTGAAGAACAGTTAATCTCTTGTGTTATGATTGCCACATGCTACTTTCCTATAAATAAAGATAATGTCAGGTATTAGATAACTTTTCTTTCTTTTTTTTCTGTTTGAGAAACAAACAGTGCGCCTGTACTTGGAATAATTGAGTGATGTTTATGACAATAATGACGTTGTGAAGCCCAGACAAATCTGTGATTTGTTAAATTGGGAACATTAGCTTAAAATACACACTGTACAATTTGGGCAAAAGCACTCTTATTGAGCAATGGGTATGATAAATACGTGAATATATGACAACTCACCTTGGGGTATGATTTATTACTTTATCAAATAAATTTTTTTAAAATAATACCTTTAGTAAAAGAAAATATTGAAAACCATGCATTGTAATACTGTTTTGAAATTTTTTAAATCATTGGATACTAAAGGAAGGATATAATCTTCCAGAAAAAAAAATTTAAAACCGGGACTACAGTAACTACAGGCCTTCATCTAAACAATTTTGTCCTGGCAAAATCATAGCAAACTACCGCAATCCTGAATTAAGCTTACTGCTAACTATCAAGCTATGCAGTGAAGATGGTAATGGGGCATGACATAATGGCCAAAAGCATGGAGAATAAGATCTTTGCCAATAAAGCTTTTGCATCCTCAGAAACTTGATCATGTTCGAATTTACTGCCCATGAAGAGAGATTTATTGGGATAGTTCATTCTTTCCATAGCAACCCAAATGTGTAGAGTCATAAAGCAATACACTAGGTAATGCTGTTTGAAGACTGATGTCGAAACAATTAAAATGTTTCAGTATGACAGGACAGGTTTTCATATCTGCTAAATAAGTATGTAGCAGAAGCAAAGTATGTTGGCTATTTGGATGGCAGCTGGGGACCACAGGAAAATCTGTTACCACAGGCAAACTCTTAGTGGAAAAAATGGGAAGACACTGCACTTTTCTGATTTCATTCCCTATATGATGAGGTTTTGATATTCAAATCCTATAAAAAAGATTTTTATTGTTTTATAGCTACTGCCATTTTATCAGAAATGTGAAGCTTTTCCTGAAAAACATTACTAAAAATAGATCCCAAACCCCAAGAGGGAAATAAAGGAAAAAAAAAATAATTTGCAGATGTGTTGAAAAATCCCTGTGTAGTGCATATGTAGGAATACTCTTGATCTTTGGACTCTCAGAATAAACTTCACTGCTTGTGCTCAGAAAATAGCTACTGGGAATACAATTGTGCTTTCCTGTTGGGACTTGCCTGAAGACACAAACAGTTGGAAGAGCTCTCTCTAGGAGACATAAAGAGTTTGTTTAAAACTCTTCATGAAGGTGGTGTCATGAAAGACCTGGTATCTTGGCTTTTTAGAGGGAAAAATAAGATAGCAATGATAAAGCCTCCTTTCTCTGTTAGAAGTCAGTAACAGTATCTTAATGAAGCAAGCAAGTTGTCCAAACAGACAATACTTTTTCTTTTTGTTAAGCATGCTTTATGACAGATTTAGACACTGATGAGATCTCAGAGGCACAGCATAGCCTAAAGACAATCAGATTTGTTATCAGTCTTCATCTATTTAATGAAGGCTTATAGCCCTTTAATACCTGTACAAAATTAAGTGATTCTTTACATCTCTTCTTGTATCAAGTCTGTCTAAATGAATAAAGTTGTGACAAGGATTGCTGAGAGCATAAATGTCTGATATTTTGTATGACTGTCATTATCAAAGTAGATGAACCTTCAACTTATCTTTAGGGCAGCAGCTGGCTTTCTGCTTTCCTTGACTTTCTCTCATGTGAGATGAGCAGGATTTATTCACATCTGTGGAAATCCAGCATACGAATGAGAGATATTTCTTGCTGATGGTTAAATCTGCTGAGGAAAACAGAAAAATCAATCGGAAATGCACATCATGTTTGCTCAGGGAAGGCTGCTGTGTTGCACCCATGGCATAGAAAATAAATAGCTCTTTAGCCTGGAGATGTTGATCTTGAAATTTTTGAGCAATTTCTCCCTCAGCATGTATTCATTCCCAATCCCACTCAAGGGCTGGCACCTGTAGCTGTTGCTAAGTGGTGTATCTGCCACATGGTGGAAACATAATATTGATTTTTAGGAAAATCAATTCCCAGTTTTACAAGATCAAAACCAGCAGATAGCAAAAGAGAGACTGGACTTTATTTTATAATGATAATCATTATACTATACAGATTCTTGAAAGAGATGCATGGCTAAGAGACATCATATTGATTTACTGGTAATAAACTCTGCCTGTTATGGTTCTAACTGAGCTGCTTGAATCTCTAGATATAACACTATTGATCACAAGCAGTGAGTATGTTCTCATCTGTAAATAAAGAATTCCATTCTATTTTTCAGGCCTTTCAAATTGGTGAAAATGGGGAAAAGCACAAAAGGATGGCAGATGTCACTGCAACCATTTATTTTAAAGAGAAAAAGAAAAAGACTGAGTTTTCTAAAAACTATCAAATCTGGAGATGGATCCTTTGGGCAATATTATTGAAATTAGCCTGATCATTTCTGGTGAATTCCAATCCTTAATACAAAATATGTTACTAATTAATTATCTTTCTTTAGTTAGTGAATACGGCCCATCTCCTGTATTAAATACGGACTTAAAGTATCACAGAATCACAGAATCACAGAACAGTTGTGGTTGAAAGGGATCTCTTGAGATCCTCTAGTCCAACCCCTCTGCCAAGGCAGGGTCACCTAGAGTGGGTGACACAGGAACACATGCAGGTGGATTTTGAACACCCCCAGTCAGGGAGACTCCACAACCTCCCTGGGCAGCCTGTTCCAGTGCTCAGCCACTCTCAGTGTTAAGTCCTTCCTCATGTTGAGGTGGAACTTCATGTGTTTTACTTTATTTCTATTACTCCTCATCCTGTTGCTGGGCATCACTGAAGAATTTGGCACCATCTTCTTGGCATGTGCCTTTGAGATATTCATAGATATTGACGAGATCCCTCAGTCTTCTCCACACTAAACAGGCCCAGATTCTGCAGTGTCTCCTCATAAAAGGTGCTCCAAACTCCTCATCATCTTTGTGGTTCTCTGCTGTAGCTCTGCAGACCCTCTCCAGTAGCTCCTTGTCTTTCTTGAACTATGGAGACCAGAAATGATCACAATACTCCAGATGTGGTGCCACCAAGGCTGAGTAGATGGCAAGGATCACCTCCCTTGACCTGCTGGCCATACTCTTCCCAAAGGAGTGAAATAAGAAAGGCTCTTGCATTTAAAAGAACCTATTATCAGTAAAAACAATTAATAGGAAATAATAACAACACATACATTAATCCAAAGTTATTATATATACTAAAATACATTTGAGGTAATAATTTTAGCAAATTATTTATTACGCCATTAAAAATATTGCTTGCCATTTTCATAGTGCATAGAAGAAAAGTTACAGCCAGAGTAGAAACGCAGTCTTAAAAATTTAGTCAAGTCAGGCAGACTGTCCTCTTAAAATACATTTAAACAAGTTTATGGAGTAGTCTAATATTTTATTACCTTAGTTTAACACAGTTTTGTCACATATAGAAACAATCTAAACTATTTATCCAAGCAATAGACATGCTTATGTACACCTATCTAAGTGCGTTTTACTGTGCCTTTGGTACAATATGGAGATTGACAGCAGTAATATTTTAAAAGTGCTATTCCTTTCCACTTGAATATCAGTAATATAGTAGCTGACACTATTTTAGAGGCAGAGAATTCTAAGTAGCAGCTTAGAATATATTGAGACTGAGTAAAGTATATCTTTACTCAAATACTGGAGAGTAAATAACGCCAGGATTACCAGTATATTTTGCTTTTGCTACTCAATTCCAATATGCTTATCCCCAAGCTGATTTCATTTTCAGTTCAAGAAACTTGTAGCTATCTCTGGGAGAATAATGATGTGGGTCAGAGGATATTGTATGGTCTGTAAAAAATTCCCTGGTCTTGTGTCAGATCCATCAAGTATTTCTAAATAACTTTTGAAATATCCAGTCCTAATTTCTACTACTCAGAAGTTTGACAACCTTTTTGTGAAGACACAGATAAAATTTATAAAGGCAGATCAGCTAACAGTTTTTGAATTGGTTTACTAGCTTGGCTTACTGAAACTAAGCATGGAATCATAGAATCATTTAAGTTGGAAAACAACTTTAATGTGATCGAGTCCAACTGTTAGCCTAGCTCTGTCAAGTCCACCACTAAACCATGCTCCTAAGTGGCTTATCTACATATGTTTTAAATAACTCCAGGGGTGGTGACTCAACCACTTCCCTGGGCAGTTGTATGTTTGGGTCTCACCACCCATTTATGATTTTAGGGAGTGGCTATAGGTGATGCTTAGGTTCAGAAGCCACAAAGCAGATTCAATATTCAAAGCATAGCAATTGCTTCTATGACAATCTTCCTAAAAAGGCAAGAAATGTGAAAGAAAAGTGACATTGAAGATGAACTAACAGCAGCTACAGTTCATTCTCCATGCAGGAGCACAGGAGTTCACACATGTAGCTCTCAGTGGGAAACTGTGCAGGTCTTACTGCAGAGAACTTCACCAGAAGCAGAGAAAATTAAGTAGATTGCAAATATCTTTAGTGATAATTTCTTTGCCATAATTTTAGACTGCCCAGCACAGCTGGGACTGTGATACCCAGCTGCACCATGAGAATATAAATGGGTCTTTCTGATGTGTATGTGTGCCTTTGAAAAAGTTACCAGTCCATGGCAAACTACTGAGTAAACATGTAAATCCAGCAGAAAGCTTTCAATACCTTTGATACCCCGTAAGACAGGTCTTCTGACAAATCGTCCTTGCCCTGTGACATCAGCAGAAATGCACCAATTTCATTCCCATTCATTTCTTGCAGAGGGCAAAGTGACAGATTCCTGCCCCAAGCCCTGTAAAAATGTATTAGTCCATATTTCCAAGTCACACGATTAATTTTCTTTCAGCATGAAACTGATTTTTGCTGCTGAATTTACCTCTACAGGAATTAAAATTAGGCTAGAACACAGACTTCATATCTTGGACCCCCACAATAAAAAAATCTTTTTTGTGTATTTACAAGTGCCTCTCTAAAGCACGATTCCTGGATGGAAGAAATTAATGACTCCTGAGAAAGACGGGCTTAGCACAGCTCTTGGCGAACCAGAGAGATGCCTTCTTTTGGCTCAGCGGACAAAGTTTTTCTTCACAAACTATGAAATAAATGCATTATTGGCATAGAAGGCAAGGAAGATGCAATTCCATCAAGTGGCACTTAATTCATCTGGCAGCAAAGGTACTTTTCTACAGAATACCTATTAAAATTGTACCTACACACTCAGGCCCTTCCTTGACAAGCCACATAAATAACTTATCTATTAGGTTATTAATTTGGAATGGTTTCACAAAGCAGAAAAATAAGAAACATTTCGTAATTACAATAACTTGACAGCTTGATCCAAATATAGGTGTAAGTACTTTAAGGTAAAGGACATGAAAGCTGTGGTTAGGGGCCTGATTCTTGCAGTTCATATGCAGTGGTAAACACTAAATGGGAATTTTCCTGAGTATTGACAGCTCAGCATCCGTATTGCTAAATCCTTACAACTGTCCCTGATGCAGTCATTTTCTGTGCCAAATATCATCCTCCCAAACTATTTCTAGCAATAATTGGTGACTTAGTGTGGAGGTGAGACCATTCTCTATTTGCAACACAGTCACTATGACCTGGAGAATATAGTATGCCTACAGGCTGGATTCAGAGTCAGAGAAGGTCTCTCAGGTATGTTTAATGCTGCAGACACCAGACTCCAGAAACATGAATATGTTGCCCAAGTGCTGGGAGAACGGCATCTGAAACAGACACACAGAGATAGCCAAAGTGGAAAGCTGAGAGGTCAGAGGTCCAAAATGCCTCCCTTTCATAGTTTTGATGTTGTGTGATTCTTAAGTATCACCACGTATTTTGGTGCCAAAGCCCAAAACCACTGACAGAATATCTGAACGTACTGAACCAAAATTTCTACTTCAACATCTCAGGTTTTTCTTTAAAAGAGCTGAAAAAAGTTATGTTTTTCTATTCGATCAAACACCGTAGGAGAAATAACAGAGTGCTGTGGAAGAAAGTCTATTTTCTACCTACTCAACAAAACCCTGTCCCCGTATCTCTAGGATCTGTGCTGACTTATGGTAGAAAGAGGAACTGCTGCACAGTGCTATTGGAGAAATGAGCAGGCAGAACTAAAAAGAAAGATTACAAAAGGGTGTGTGACTAAATGATGAATGTAAAATTGATTCTAAGAATGTGGATTAGAGCTCTAGATACCCTTTTTTTTTCTCCAGCTACTACCAGAAAACAAGATTAAAGTGATCTTACTTACAAAATAAGCCTTAAATGAAAAGAAAAAAATAAAAGCAAATATATTAATTGGGTTTTGTTGGACTGACACAAATATCTTCTTAACTAATCTGTAATGTGTCAGTGTATTCTTAAATGTTCCTGTCGAATTCATGTCCTGTTACTTGCTTATACCTTGCTTATATACTCGCTGGTTTTGTACAGTGCCTCATACAAAGTTATCCGGAAACATAAAACAGGGCTATTAAATGCTGGATGGTGATGATAATGCTAATAATAAAAGTATCATTTGATTAATTATATCAGTCTTTATTTGCATGAAACAGGCTTACATTTCCTTCTGCATTTTAATAATACAGTAATGGTTATTGTAATGAACTCATTAAATCTGAGAGTCAATATTAATGGACTATGAGAAGGATCTTTATGAACTTCATTGGCAGCCTACAAATAGTGGATTAATATAAAACACAGAATGAGTCAATTGGTTGTATAATTATGAGTAATCAATTTATATTACTAAAAGTGCCTTAAGTTAGAAGCAAACATTTTAAAATACTGGGCTGGATCCTTGTTAGATGTAAATCAATAAAGGGAGGTCAATCTAAACCAGATGCAGTTTTGGTACAGCATTTTAGCAAAGGAAATGTTGTTTATATTGATAAAAATATTGACAATATTAATCATCAGGCAGGCCTCAGAATATGATGATACTGCATTGATATAATTTGATTTTAATGGACATCTGTATATTTTAATCAGGTATTACTGTGCGTCTATATAATAATTTCATGCAATTTTAATTATTCTATTTCCTGTCTGCATGTCTGCATATACTTTAAAGAAAAATTTCAATTCAGGTACCATTTTCAAACTTTTCTCCAGGCTAAAAGAGTTAAACACTTACTTTTTTATTTTAAGTTACAACAGAGTTAATTTATTTGTGCAATTGCTTGTATTTAATAGCTGTTTCAACAAAAATTATAAAATCTGTATTAAAATTGGAAAAGCTGACAATGTGGCAATAATTCAGTTATGAAAATCCAAACAAAAAAAGAATTGCTAATGCCCATGAAAAGATCATCATTCAAAATAAAGGTTTTGCTAAAATGGGGAATGTAATAATTTGCCATAAAGCGGTTTTAACCCCTTTTTGTTATGCCCTTAGCTGTGATGTCCAGGTATGGTATAGTGAGAGTCCTTCTGTAACACAGATGGCCAAACTGGCACTGAATTTCAACTTTCTTAGTGCTGCCAGAATGTCTGTTTCCTGGATTATGCTTTTATTAGTGCTCGGATTCGTGCGATATTGCTGTGCCCAGAGACATGGCAAGGCACCCAGGAGGGCGGGGTGACAACCAGGTCCCCATGCAAGAGACAGTGACAATCCCACACATGAGACAGTGAGCCATATAAGTAGGGGTTCAGTTTCTCTGTGCCCCCTGAGTTTGCTGGTACCTTGCGCCTCTGGTGGACAAGAAGCTCGACATGACCCAGCAATGCGCACTCGCAGCCTAGAAGTCCAACCACATCCTGGGCTGCATCCAAAGCAATAAGGCCAGCAGGGTGAGGGAGGGGATTCTGCCCTTCTACTCTGCTCTGGTGAGATCCCACCTGGAGTGCTGCATCCAGCTCTGGGGCATCCTACACAAGAAAGACATGGACCTGCTAGAGCAGGAGCAGAGAAAACTAGGAAGGTGATCGGAGGCTTCAGAGCACCTCTCCTATGAAGACAGGCTGAGGAGGTTGGGGTTGTTCAATCTGGGGGAGAGAAGGCTGTGGGGAGACCTCAGAGCACCCTTCCAGTACCTAAAAGGGGGCTACAAGAGAGCTGTAGAGGGACTTTTTACAAGGACATGTAATGACAGAACAAGAGGGAATAGCTTTAAAATAAATCAGAGTAGATTAACACTAGCTATGAGGAAGAAATTCTTTCCTGAGAGAGTGGTGAAACACTGATACAGGTTGCCCAGAGAGGTTGTGTTTGCCCCATGCCTGGAAGCGTTTATGTCCGGGCTGGATGGGGCTTTGAGCAATATCATCTAATGTGTGGCATCCTTGCCCATGCCAGGGGG
Organism: Melanocharis versteri; assembly: GCA_013397845.1. Lineage (NCBI taxonomy): Eukaryota > Metazoa > Chordata > Aves > Passeriformes > Melanocharitidae > Melanocharis > Melanocharis versteri. The sequence continues at coordinate 1,145,521 of VZTG01009684.1, read as the reverse complement.
TTTGGATTGTTCAGGTGATTGTTCAGGTCTCTTCCAATCCAAACCATTCTATTTATCTACAACACCTCCCTCACTTGAAACTTTACCAGCAACTGTGGCATGGTTGTTGACCTTCTCTTCACTGAAGTTTTTCATATCTGATAAGTAGCACACCTTTGTAGGGCCTTTGCTTCAGACTCCTGTTTCTGGCTTTCTGTGATAAAATGTAGGAACTCAATAACTACCCCTGAGACTTAAAACTCCGTTTTGAACTTGGTTGAATATCAGCTCATCAGTTAAAAGGTGGAGGGACAAACACAATGCCCTCCCCCATCCCCCAATAAGAGAAAATAAATCTTGGTTTTCTATTAAGTCAAGAAACATGACAAAAGCAAATAGTATGCCAAATGAAATTTATACAGCTAATATTTTCTCTCTTTTTCAATTTTTTATTACTGTGTGCTGTTATGAAATACACCTCTATAAGTTCTGAAAAAATCCTCAGTTCTTTATTTTAGCTTTCTTAATAAAATTTGAAATAGTGCAACCTTTTCTTTCCCTCAATCCCCTTGACCCTTGTCCTGGTTTTGGCTGGGTGAAAACATGAGAACCCTAAGGTCAATAACGACTACATGTAAGAATTTCCAATCCCCAGTTAGAGTCAGAGGTTCAAAGTGTTTAAATACAGAATTTTGATGTGAGCAAGAAAAAGAAAATACTAAAATGATCATGGGATGTGCTATAATGAGTGAATCACCTCAGACTTCACGATTGTCTCTCTCCATACCCTTGTCTCACTCAGCAGGTTTCACCTTGTTGAATGCATTTTTAACAGGCAAGTACTAGCTCAAAATGCGCACACACATTGCAGCAGCCACAGCGAGTCCCTGCTCGGAGGCAAGAAACGAGCAAACAAACAAAAGGAACGGATACCTCAACCCACTCACACAGTTCTGTCTCTGGAGCATTGCATGTTTTTGTAATGTAGCTCAAGTAGAGAATGAGAGGGAAGAAAAGGAAAAAACAAATAAACCCACAGTATTTTCTGACCTCAGGGACAGTCTTTTATCTTGACAGTGTTCTGCCCTTTCACTTTTCTCCTGGACATTTGACCAAACTGACCCGGCCTATGAATCTTAATAATAAGACCCATTCTTGTCTCATGAGCAGAAGAAACTTTGGTAGCTGACATTTCATAGTTTTTTAAGCCATCCCAAAATCTGTAAAAATCTAGAAAATTCATATAAAAATAAAACAATAACTTATTTCCTTTTACAACACACATTGATCTTTGGTGTTTTGTTTTTGTTTTGTTTTCTTTTGTTTTCTTTTGTTTTGTTTTGTTGGTTTTTTTTGGTTTTTTGTTTTTTTGTTTTTGTTCTGTGTGGTGGTTTGTCATTTTGATTTTTTTAAATTTTATTTGTGAATATTTCACAAGGCACAAAATTTACATATTTGGAAAGATTATATAGGAAGCTTTAATATCTACCAGCCACTATGAAAAACTATGCTGATGCCAGCTAGTAAGATTATTTCTTTACTGTGGGTAAAGGGTTTTGTTCTTCACATATTTGAATAGAAAGGACCCAGTAAATCGATAAATTGTCTGGAGATCCACTTGCAGCAGGCATAAGTTGAAGATTCAAGCTAAAAGAACCACAATGTCTAATGCCAGGAGTGTTCATGTTTAGTATGAAGCATGGCACCATGAAGGGGCTGGACCATGCCTAGGTTTTAGCATGATATGCCATCGAAATTTTGGTGCCTTGTGCATCCAGCCTAGGTGATCATGTGTGCTGGACACAGCTGTGAAATTTAACATCTAGAACTGCTGATTTCCACTCACAAATAAACTTGCGCCTAGCACAGGTTAATGCGGTGCTGCCACTTCTTTTGGCCATGCTGTAGCTCCAGTTGCTTTCCTGTAGTATCAGCTTTGTGTCTTCTCTGAGACCTGGTGTGTGGACTGGTGTGGACGGGGTGGGATACACAAACCCCATGGCACTGATAACTTTGATTCAGAACGTCTATGAAAGGATAAGTAATTTTCTGAAGGACTGCATTAATTAGTCATGCGCACCCCTGAGTTTGGTCTTATGAGCACTCCCAGGGCCTGGAGTGCATCACCCTCCTAGGAGATGGCTGAGTCGAGGAGTTTAGCTGATTGAGTCTGAGGTGACTTTCACTGCAGGTAAGAACTGTTGTGAAGAAGGTAAAAACAAAGTCCTACACCACCTTTTCCGTAGCCATATCCCCAGCCTGCAGTTGGGCTACTTCGCAGCTGTATTGCATCTACACCGGTGCTTGGGGTTGTGCCTCCTCTATCTGTGCCTGGTGCTGTGTAATCACTGGGCTGTTTCTGACTCCAATCATCATTTCAACCCCTGATCCTGACCTGGACTTGCCATTCCTAGTGATCAGGTCACTGCTCCTGCCTTGTCCTCCCTGATCTCAGCTCCTTTTCCTGGGGGCCCTTGCTGCTCCTTGAAAGCTAAGATCTGAAGCTGGTTGGTGAGAGAACATCAAGCTTTTTGATCAACACTTCAAGAACTTTGCATTCAGCCTGGCTGCAAAGGTCTGTGGAGGCCTCCAGCGCTACTGGACCATGCTCGTTCCCAAACTGGATGTTCAGTTCTTAACAGAAAATGTGGCAGCTCCAAAAAGCACACATTATTATGATTTAAATATTGAATGGACAGCTTTCACATGTTAATCAAGTTGGATATTTCACTGTAGGATATGTTTTCCTTTTATAGACATAGAATGCCAGCTATTTAAATGTTATATTTTGCTGTTATTCTCTAACACTGTGGGGCTATGTTATTCCCTGCTGCAGAAAAAGCTATTAAAAATCAAGAAGTTACATGACTTTGTCTTAACCTAGCTTTCTGGCCTTTTCCCAAATGAATCTTCCTTTTCTGATTTTGTTTTTCTTTTTATTCTATGTTTCAAGCTATCTTGATACTACATCTAATCCTTAATTCATATTTGCAATTCCTTCTCTCAATGGGTATGGGGCAATAGACAATGGAGTTTTGCTATCTTAAATGAGCTAAGAAGTTATTCTCAGTTGCTGGTACTCTGGTTTTGTCTTCAGAATTTTTTTCTTTTCTCATCCCGTTCCTCAGAATATGTGTGCACATATATGAAAGGCCATTACTGTATTTTGCAGAAAAATGATCAAACCTTTTCAGACATAATTATAGATGGTTACATGACACTGCATTTTCCAGCATGCTTTAGTTAGGATGCACCAGAAAAGGAATTTGATATATGAGAGCTAATGAATCATGCCCGGCCACCCTTCACAACTCTTTTCATCTAGTATCTTCGTGTTTCTCTTTTCTTTGCTGGCTATCTTTCCAGAGCTCTGGTGCTGAATGTTAATGATGAAATATTTGGTTCTACTCTATGCAATTATTCTCAGAAAATTAAGCCCCACATAGTGTATACTTTAAACATGATGATATATTCTCACAAATGAATAATAACGATGTACAAAGGAGCACAAATTCTGATTAGTGAACATTTCACAAACCGGTCAAGAAAGAACAGCAATTCATTGAAAACAGCTTGTGGAACGGACAGTTGCCTTCTTTTTTAAGGCATTTATTGCTGCCAAGAAAAAGTCATTAAAAAACTCTAAGCAGGGAATATGCCAGAAGAAACCTAAATTAACACTTGTACAACTCTGCCATTTTAAAATTATGTTTTCCTAAGCAATTCGGCATGAAGAAATGATAGTAGGTGATATTCCTGTTTAGTCAGAAGTGACAGAGCCATTTGATTTCATGAGCAGTAAACAGGACATATGACCTCAGTAAAAATAACAGTAACCAAATAGCAGATTCAGCAATAAAACTAGATTAACATAATGGGGAAAGAACATTGGAAGAACGTGTGGAGATTTTGACTTCAGTTACTCTGGCGTACATCAGGGAGTCACTGATATAAGTAAAAAAAAATAAATACACTTTGAAGAATCCAAAAAGAGAATTTTGAGTCAAAGTTTTCATTACTGTGATCAAAAGAGTAGAGATGATTTAGAGACTATGTTTCAGTTTAAAATTATACAAAGAATATTTTCCTGCCTGGAATATTGCAATTCCATTCTCTATAACAGATTCTGTGTTGCTTTGTAATATATCTTTACACACTCCAAGACCTTTTGTCTCGTAGGGTGTTTCTCTTTAGGAAACTCCTAATTTTTTATGCTCTTCATTAACTATACTTTACATGTAAATGTTAGAAATTATTTGCTGCCCCAGACAGGTGGAACATACCACCAGCTCTATCCTGTCACTGTTACCAGACTGTAAATTTTACTAGCTTTACCACTTAGTCCCTCTAGGATCACAGTTTGCCCATGTCCACTGCTGACACCGCTACCCAGGGGACATAAACATAAGGCAGTGTATTAAGTATATGACATGATTCAGATACGAAAGCAGTGAGGGGAAAAGATTATTTCTGAACTTCTTCTCTTTGTCAACTCAGTAAAAAAAAGAAGATCATGAAGGCCTATATTTTGCATTATTAAGTCAACCTAAAATTCAGGGTACGAATAATTGTGGGAGTTCTGTGTAACTTCAGTAGCTCCATTTGGAGTCAGGCAAAATGACAGTAAAGGACAAAAGAAGTGCAGCATACTGCAGAAGAAATGCAAGAAAATGGTGGAACAGATGGAGCAAGATGATTTTGGTGGTGCATAATAGGGTTGTCACAGATATTTAAAGAGAGATTGGAGTTTAATTTTGATTTTACCTTTTTTTTTTTTATAGGTACTGTAGGAACAGTGGCAGTAACAGAGGGCTTCATGTTAAACTCATTATTCTTATCCTACAGTAAGACTATAAGAGAACTTAGTCCATTACTTTGGAAAATTCATCATCTTTAACAGGAAACAATAACAATTGTGAATTTTTCTGATTATCTAAGATCTCAATGAATCATACCAATATATACTGGAAAATTAAAAATGCAAACTGTCTGGAATCTGGTAACTATACAGCCCCACTTTTGCTGTTTATTGCACATGAAATGAAACGCAAATTCTAGGGAAAAAAAAAGAAAAGGACAGGGGATTAGAGATCCCTGTGGCTCACTATATAATAGACAGTATACCTGGAAGTCTCTTGCCATGCAGTACATCACTGACTCCTTTTAAAGGAAAGTATCTCCCATTAAACATGAAGAACAGAAGAAAAGTATTAAGTTCCTCTCCCCATCTTCTTTCCGTTCAAGCCCTAAACAAAAAGAAGTACATTTGAATCATAGACGTCTCCTCCACACCTGTGAAATGAAGTATTGCTCCCCTATGTGGAAAGAGAACAATCCTTTACTGCACAGAATTAACTACCCTATACTGGAGGTTTATGAGTCTGTCATAGGGTTTTATAAATGCACACTCTCTGACTGCTGACCAACAGAAATCATGGATGAAGAAGCTCTGTTGGTGCTAAAAACGTTTGGTTCTGAGAGGTGGCCAGCAATTTAAGATTCCTATGCTCATCTGTATACCAGTGTGTGAATATAGAGATCAAATGAACAGACGAACAATCTAGAAGGAAAGTTAAGACTCTGAAAAGGCCTTAATGTTTCATTTGCAACTAATTTTTTCACAGTTTTGTCACAGAATGGTCTGAAATTTCCTAACCCGCAGATTAAATGAGAAACCTTTTGCTAATGCTCTCTGAGGCCATGATAACACTTTGCTAAGGCCACTACATAGTCAAAACAGCAGCTGCTCAAGGATAGCCTGTAATGGATCTGAACTAGTGAACTAAGTTAACATTTTCAAAAGCATGTATATGACCTGGCTTCTTAGCAAGGTCCTCAAATGTGTCTCAGAAAGGTGAGGTGATTAAATATGCGGATACCCAGCTATATTTTTCTCTCCTTAGAAATGTCAGTGTACTTAACTTTTATTGATTTCAGAGACATTAATTTCAATGAGTGGACTAGCAAGACACTTTCAGAAAATCCGACCAAGCATCTACATGAAACTTAAAGCCCTTAAATACCTTTGTAAATCTGACCTTTTGTACTGAGAAATACTTAGAATCACAGTGAAGGGCAGTGGGATTTGGTCTCTGAATTACCTGTGACTTAGACAAGTAGGTGTTTTTGAAAATCCTCAGACATGGAAATGAATTTGTTACTTTATACTCTCCTGTGATTTTTTTCCTTCAGTCCATTGACATGAACAAATAAAATATACAGGCATGTGGTTTACAGTAGGATAGCAGTGAAGCAGGACATACACACTGCGGTAAAACGGTAAGTAAGAAATGAAGGTTGTGATTGATATTCATCATGGCTAAATCTGAATAGAGAACGGGACAGTGAAGGTGAATGTACTTGAGAAGAGATACAAAAATTGAACTAGCAACAAAGACTAAGCTTTTTCATTGTTTTGTTTTGTTTTGTTTTGTTGAGGTTTTTTTTAAACAGAATACATTTTTTATGAGATATGAAATCTCCAGTAGTGCTGAGAAATGACTGGTTGTTATTCCTGTTGGGTACTAATGAACTAGCACCATGAGATCTTTAATACAAACTGGGGGAAAAATGTGCTTTTCCAACCGCTGCAATTCATTGAAACAATTAAGGACTGATTTCATGAGTCTCAAACCTCCTAATATACAGATGACTCTTGGGAGGAGCAGGAACTCCAGTCACTCAAGACCATCTTAACAAAGCAACAAGGGATCACAGTCTTCACGGTCCACAAGGATCCACGAAAACAAGGAGTCTGCTGCCATTCATCTGTGTATGAGTGAGCTTATTTTTACATTTTCCAGGCAGTAGATGAAACAATTTTTTCCTTCTCCTTACCAGTTCTGATTTATGACTATACAGAATGAGAATTTCCTTCCATGAAATCCAATGCAAAGTAACATTTTTTAAATACAGAATATATTATTAATTGTTCTGGTGTGTCTTATAGAGAATGTTTTCTCATAGCCATTTTTTATACCATTTTGCCATGTGAATGTCAAATCAATTTTGTTACCAACAGAAGACTGAAGTAGAGATGGCGTGTATAAACTTCTTCCTGCTAGTTTTATTTGGATTGGATTTTATTTATTTGGAGTTCTCCTCATATTGAGAATAAATTTCACATTCAAATGAAAAGCTTAAGCTTTGTTGTTCACCTTATCTTCAGAACTGATTTCTGGTTTTATACTCTTTCCTTAAGCTATGTCTCAGTAATTGACATTTTCAAATGTATCTGAAAAGTATTTAAAATTTTAAGAATTTAGGTTGGTAATCAGCTAATTTGATACATATTAATACCTGGGGGCACACACCTGGGGGAAGGTAAGAAAATATTTGTTTTAGAAAACCTTCTAGGTAGTTCAGAGAATGATTACATCTGCTTCCTTGTAGCCCTGCACATCTCTGTATGTTCCTGTGATGATCCAAGTCTCTACAGAGCTGGTCACTTCTTTTGTGCTTAACAATAACTGTCAAGAGAAGTAGAGAAACATCTATCTCCCATCTACGGTCCTTTGACATCCAAATATGGATGCAGAATCATCTACACTTTTTCAAAGTCCACCACAGGATCTACAAAATCTGCATTTGATTAGAACTAAAAATCCTTTCATCTCCAGTGATACATTCAAGAGACAGTGTTTCTTGCCTAATTGTGTGATGGCTATGGTACAGAATCCTGCCTACATAATATTAATATATTTTATTTTAGAGAAAATTTAAAATGTTCTCTAGAAAGAGGGATTAGATCAAGTTAAGCCTGTTTTCTACATATCTTTCACTGCTATTGAACTATAATGCTGAATGCAAATCACGGAGGGAGTCCTGAGTGGACGGACTACATCCTAACAGTTCCCCTGTGTTCTTAATGGAGAGGTACATAGATAACATACAAGCAGAATTCCCCATTTCAGGCCCTAAAAAAACTTAAGCTTTCCACAGACTACACAAAATCTGAGAGTTTACTTGCCTAAATATCAACAGTGAAGACAGTACAATTCCAGAGCAGAAGTCACAGGCTAGCTCAGACTGCACAGTGCTGACTTGGGGCAATATATAGATCTGTGTTCTCATGCATACCAGAAATATTCCTATTGCTCATCAGTACTGCTTATGGTACTAGAGGTGTTATGCCAAGTATGTGGAGAAAATTTGCACTAAAGAACAGTTTTTTAATATATGCGATTAAGAAGAAAAATTGTTTAGTTTTAAGAAATGAATTCTAGATTTGAATGTAGAAAACTATCCTTGATTTTTTAATCTGTCAGAACAATAATGATTTCTTCTAATATCTTAGACTTTTGCTATTACAGTTTTGTATGTTTGGTTTTCTTCAGTGCCAAGGATCTCTAAATTACTCTAGTTAAATAAATACTAGTCAAAAAAAATTTTTTTTTTTTAATGACATATTCAATCTACTGCATGGCTTGGAGCAAATGCTGGTATGACATTTATACTAAACCTCACCCAACTTTCTACCTACCCATCTTACTCTCAAATGTCTGTAACAATACGCGGAGCCACTTGACTCTGTCATGGTGCATTTTGTCCCTTCACCATGACCTGCCTCTGCCTGAAACTCGCTCTGGCGACATGAGATGGAGTTTGTCTCACACAGATGACCCACGATGAAGTTACACCACAGCTGTACAACTCCATAGGCAGCCATAGGAAAGAATCGGTCTTAGTATATGTCTTAGTAAGTACTCCCTGAAGTCCAAGACACTTTATGCCTCAGAAAAAAGCCATGACATGTAACAGAACAAAGACTAGAGAAATATGCACTTTTGTTCTTGCTTACAATAGTGCTACTTCATTGGAGTTCTGGTACCTTTTTTTCAAGCGCAGTTACTCAATAGAACCAATAATTGTGACATCCCAAATGATAAAAGGAAGTTAGAATAAAAAGTCAGAGAACAGCAACAGATATATAGAACAGAATGTAAAAGCACAGTCTATTGACCGCAAAATTTTTCAGCATGTTATTCATATCTATTGAAATGCTCCCTTTCCATTTCACAGACACAGTAAAGGGAGAGTCATTAATACACATCTCAATAGAGTTATAAGGAGGCTATAAGAGATATAATATTGTTATGCAGATGGCCCTTGGTCTAGGGGGCTTGAATAAAGTACCATTGTGCATCTAATTTACTCTAAAATGACTGTGCCAATTGCTTTGCTGTGTTTGAAACCTTCTGTTCTCATATGTTTTGATGAGTTGTTTATTCAGAAAAAATACTTAGATGTTTTGTTGGCCTCAAAGCAGCACTCAGAAAGGTACTGAAGTTGGCAGAATCAGCTTACACCCACTTGTCAGGCTAGCAGAATGCATTAACAAACTTCGGGAAGTGTTCCCTCAGACCTACATTGATTGAAGGGTAAAGTCTATGACTGTAGCCTGTAAATATTCCCTGGCAGTAATTCAATAGAGCTGGAGCTCACTGTTCTGTAATGAACTGCAACTCTAACTTCCTGTTAAACTGAGCTAGCATCCAGGTTCGCTACAGAAGTCTTTACAAAATGAGGCTACTATGATCCTTACTCAATTCTTTAAAAGATTAGTAGTAAATTAAATGCTGGCACACAAAGTAAATTAGAACATCAAACGATACTGGAATAATAAACTTTAAACAGTGTACCAAATTATGTTCAGCTTGCAAAAGGCAAGATATGTAAATTAAGCCCAATGCAGCAGGCAACCACTGTGCATATAACTGTGTGAAATGTAAGGGGAGGTGCACGTATTTATAGCCGTTTTGAAGTTACTTGACTGATTCCTGCGTAGGTAGCCTCCAGGAGTACATAAAGGCAAATGTTGACATATGGTTTAGTCCTGCATCTGCAAACATATACTACACAGCCGCATTAAAACAACAACAACAGCTCACATATGTTTATTTACTGATCAGGTGCTTGGGAGAAAACAGTTTGTTTCTTGGATGCTACGTCACCTAGTTTAAAGGATACTAAGATACATGTCTTTGCTTTCTCTAGGGCTTCCCACAGCCTCTTTTGTACTTCCTGCACATGCATAAAATATATGTATGTAGAGAAAGTGGGGAAGGAGGAAGAAGAATCTTCCCTTATTTGTAAGACAAAAGTTCCAAAACCCATTCCCTCCCTAGGCAATTGGGCACAGCAGTTTTAGGATGTGTATATGAAGTACGTGGAGTATGAACTACGCAAAGTATACGAAGTAGAGACCAGTGATGACTGGCATTCCTCAGGGGCCAGTATTGGGATCAGGGCTGTTTAACGCCTTTGTTGGTGGTATGGACAGAGGGATTGAGTGCACCCTCAGCACATTTGCTGACAACACCAAGCTGTGTGGTACAGTCAACACGCTGGAGGGAAGGGATGCCACCCAGAGGGACCTGGACAGCCCTGAGAGGTGAGCCTGTATGAACCTCATGAAGTTCAACAAGGCCAAGTGAATGTTCCTACATAAGGATCAGGGCAACCCCAAGCATAAATACAGGCTGCATGAAGAATGGATTGAGGGTAACCCTGAGGAGGACTTGGGGATGTTGGTGGACGAGAAGCTCAATGAGACCCATCAGTGGGCACTTGCGGCCCCAAAAGTCAACCGTATACTGGGATGCATCAACATAAGCGTGGCCAGCATGTCAAGGAGTGTGATCCTGTCCCTCCACTCCACTCTCATGAGTTCCCCTCTGTGAGGGTGGTGAGACACTGTAACAGGTTGTCCACAGAATCTGTGGATACCTCATTCCTGGCAGTGTTCAGGGTCAGGTGGGGCTTAGAGCAACACAGCTGAGTGGAAGTTGTCCCTGAGCATGTCAGGGGGTTGGACTAGATGATTTTCAGGGTGCTTTCCAAACCAATCCATCTAGGATTCTGTGATCCTATAATATTCATTTTAAAATGCCCATATTAAAAAGAGCAGGAAAGCACACACTGTTCCTTTCTACTCCATTCCAGGTGAATGCTTTTACCTTTGTGCAGCAGACCAGTGCTGCCTTTGGCATTCTTTAACCTCTGGCCTCACGATGTGCATTCCTGACAAAACAGCATCTTATTTGCAAAAAGAAAGGTTTTCAGATCGGTGGTTTTAGACTCATAGAATCGTTTAGGGTCCCTAAAGCCTACCAGATGCACCTATGCCCTTGCTCATATCTGAACATATTTCTGTTTATGTTTTAGTTCTGAGCACTATGCTGATCATAACATAGAATTGTCAGGACAGAAACTCACCAGATAGATTTTTTTTTTGTGTGGTGTTTTTGTTTGTTTGCTTGTTTTGTGGTTGTTGTTGTTGTTGTTGTTTTGTTTGTGTTTTTTGGGGGTTTTGGTGGGGGTTTTTTTTGTTTGTTTGTTTGGTTCGGGTTTTTTTTT